>PVIJ01009941.1:26989-63605 GCA_004024925.1 Scalopus aquaticus | reverse complement strand
ACCTCTTGCCCCAGACGATCAAGCCTCCTGCTCTTGTCTAACTTAAAAGGAGCCTTGTACACCCACAGGAGCCTGGGGAGACACCCCACCCCCTCCTTCCTCCACAGGGGCCTCCTGTCCAGCAAGCCCAGTGAGAATCTACAGCAGCCCCCTACTCCCCACTCTCCTCCATGTGGTGAGTCCACAGAGTCAGTCCCCCACTCACCAGCAGGGCAGGGACAGTGAGGAGGGACCAGCAGGAGGAGCCCAGAGGGGACAACAAGGGACCAAGGGCCTGGAGAGGTAAGAGGGGAGCCACCCCCCCAATCTGTCCACAGAGAGCCCCTCCCAGGGCCCCAGCTGGTGCCTCTGCCACAGGCCCCCTCCCCACACCAGATGTGACACCAATGAGAAGAGACAAGCCCAGTGAGGGGGCCCAGGTGCCCGTAGAGGGGGGAGGGGGCAGGCCCCAGGGCAGCTCTGGAGCAGGACACAGCAGATCCCTGATGTCTCCAGGCCAAAGTCTCCGGCCAGCCACTGTGGGGCCTGCAGAGCCAGTCTCCCCGCCCTGCTGCTGCTGGTCTCCAGGGACAGGGGGGTCCTTGGCTGGGAGGGTGGGGGTCCCAGAAGCTAAAACAGACCCTGAGGTGGGGGTTCTCTATACTCAGCTCAGGGACACCCCATCCACTTCTACCACTACCTTCCCCATTACCACAGCAGTGGCCTCCACTGTCCCTTCAGCTCACAATCAAGAGATACAGGGTTTTAAAAAACTTTTCTAAGATATGTAAAAGGGAACAAGTGAAATAAGGACCCAGCCAAGGTTTTCAGAGCATGAGGCTCTGAACTCTGTGTCCACATTACCCTGAAAACCAGGGGCATTGCCCGGCCGAACAGCCCCCGTTAGATGGTGGGACCGGCCTCAGATCACTCCAGACCCGCCTATTCCCCACTCCCTTCCCCCATTGAGCTCCCAGGCTCCCCTCAGGGCCCAGGCTTCACAGGGTAGGGTCCCTCTGTCCTGTCACACTCCCCATTCCCCTGCCTGCCCAGGGAGACTCAGCCTCATCCTGCCCCCTTTCCCCTCACCTGCCCCCTTCGCAGGGCTCTCATCATTGCTCCTGTCCCACTGTCCCCAAGGGACCAGCTCCTGGCGGGAGAAGCAGCCTCCCTCTCCCCTGTCAGTCAGCCTTGCTCCTTCCTCCTCGGCTGCTCCCTGCATCAGGGGTCACACAGGAGACCCACACTGGGACCAGAAACCTAGTTCACATCACAAGCTTTAGTAGTCCTCTAACCACCCCTCACCATTCCCCCCTCTATCCCCTCCTCCTCTGAGGTGAACCTCCCATGACTAAAGTGCAGGAGGGCAGAGGAGAGGCCCCAATACTGAGACAGAGTGTTCCCCCCAAGGGGACCTGCCCCCTGGTGCTGGGCCTTCCCCTCCCCTCCCCCCTGCAGGGTGAGGCCTCCAGCCCTGGGGCTGCCCTCAGCAGGGGACACTCCCCCCTGGGGCAGGGTGACCTCTGGCTCCCCAGGTCAGCTGGTCAGAGCCCAGGGCTCCTCCCCTGTTGCAGGGCTCGGCCTGCTCCTCCCCTTTCCACAGGAGAGAGGGGCAGCCTCAGTGGGGAGAAACGGGGCTCACGTGCCTCTTAGGCATATGGATTCTTGCCCTGTCTGGGCCCCTAATGCAATCCCTGCGAGCTCCACTCACCCTCACTTTCCTTGCTTAGTCCTTTATCCACTGGTCTCTGCTGGCTCCCAAGGGCACTGCGTGGGATAGACAATTCTCGTCACATCATGTCATGTCTAGGGCATATATAACCAGCATGACTGATCACTGTTGATATTATCTTGATCACCAAATTTAATCTTATTCTATCTGTTACTGAAAGGAGTGGATGATGGGCAGAATAATGGATCCCAAACAATAAAGTCCACATGTTCATCCCCAGAGCCTATAAATAATTATATTACACAGCAAGGAGGGATAGAGAGAGCAGGAAAAAATGAAGATTCATCATCATCTGACTATGGGATAAGGACACATCCAGGGTTATCTAGGCTCCTTATAAGTGGAATGGGTGGAAGGACAGGAGACTGGAGAGACGCCATATTTAATAGACTTCTCCTGGTGTTTCTGGTTTGAAGATGAAGGAATGAGAACTTATGTCAAAGGATGAGGGCTATGAAATTTATGAAAACTCAAGGAAACACATTCTACCCTAGATTCTCCAGAAAGCTATGTAGTTCTGTAAATACCTTGATTTTAGGCCAGGAATAGCTTTCAGACTCCTGCATGATAATAAGTTGTGTGTTTTTTAAGCCACTAAGTTTGCAGTAATTTGTTACAGCAGCAGTATAAGACTAAAGCTAGGACTGTGTTAAGTCTCCAACTCATATCAAAAAATAATTGATTTGGGTATTTTTCAGTTTGGTTATGTTGGTTTTTGTCTCACATATTCTGATACTCTGTTGTTAATATGCACATCCATACAGGTTTAGAATATGTTATGTCTTTGAAAGAAATTAACTCATTTATCATTTTTATTGTTCTTTACCTGAAATTAATAAAAATCACCTTTCCTTTGATTAGTGTTAGTATTGTACAACAATCTCCATATTTTTACTTCAAATTTTCTGCATTTTTATAGTTTAAAACTTGGTGATACCTTGACAATGTACACAAAGGCATCGTCCTTTTCATCTATCCCAATAATCTCTGACTTTTGATTGTGTGTTTAGAACATTTAGATTTAGAGGGTTTTTTTATTTACATTTTATTCTTGTTTTCAATTTTGATATTTCTTTCATTTATTTTTAATTGAGGTAATATTGGCATAACCCAATGAGGTATTACTGGGGGAAGGTGACGCGGGAAAGACCAAGCGGCACTCAGGAATATGGTCCTGTCAGGACCTGGCTTCCAGGACAGGCTTTCTGTGGGTAAAATGTTCTCATATTTGTAAGTTGATTACTCAGATTACCAGAAGTTTTGTTCATTAAAATTCATGCTGTACAGAGAGTCAGTTACCCACAAGGATAGAGTGGGGAGTGTGATGAGGGAGAATGTGTGGGAGCGGCCTGACTCTCTGAGGGCAGCGCTATGAGTGTCCATGGGAGGTCTAGGAGGGTTTGCTTATCACAGAGTAGAAAACCGGTGTTTGCTGAGAATGAATGTATGAGTGATTGAGTGCACAGTATTTCTCTCCAGTGTCAAGGGCAGTGGGGGTATCAGCCACTCCATAGTCTCCCCACACCTCCTGTGGCTGCTCCTGCTCCAGCATTGAACAGTCTGAGTCACATCCCTCTGCCAGTCACCAAGGAGCTCAGCTCCCAGGTCACTGTCTTCTCTCCATCCCGCTCCTCTTCGTGGCTTCTCTAGACACCATGACAACCCCACACCCTGACTCTCACTTCACCTCTTGATCTCCTCACCTCCAATGACCTGTACCCCCTGTCCTGCCCCACCCCCTCCATTGCCACACCTTAACCTTGTCATCACCTGACCTGGAGTGTCTCCATCATCTCCACTCTCGGTATCTCATGTCGTGCCCAACCCCTCCCGTCTCTGCAAGTCACTCTCCTGCCACCTTCCAACAATGTGTCCACTCCCAGACCCAAGCCTGTGACCCTGTCAAGAAGAGTTGTTGACCCTTCCAGCCTCACCCCAGTCAGAGTCAGACCCACTGTTCTCATAGCTCCCTTGAGCACCCCACTCCCTTCTCCCTCACTCTCCACCACGCCAGCCTGGCAAAGCCCCAGCCGGGCTGAATACCCCCTCCCACTTCACCCCTGCATCTAAGCAGCTGAGGTGGTTGGACAGAAAAGCTCAAGCAGCTCAGGGAATATTTATCATCACAGACCCCAGTTGGCCCTGAGAAGTTCCCAGCACTTTCCTGGCCACTCACTCACTCTCAAGCAATGATTTCAGAGTTTCCTCTTCATTACACTCCCCCACTAATATTTACCTGCACTGAGCACAAGACCCCCTCCACCACCTCCTCCAGGACACACACCAGGGCCCCCCTCTCCTGCCAGATCCCTGCCTCTGACATGGGCCACATCCACCAGCAACACACACCACACTTCTTGTCTCAACAAGTAAACCCCAATACATGAAAACCTTCCCAATCCCCAAAGTGAGGTCTCCTCCTGCCATTCCCCTAAATAGAACAATGGAGCCATAAATGTACAAGATGACCCTGACGGCAAGGAGGCCACTGAAGGTAACAGG
Source organism: Scalopus aquaticus (assembly GCA_004024925.1). Taxonomy (NCBI): domain Eukaryota; kingdom Metazoa; phylum Chordata; class Mammalia; order Eulipotyphla; family Talpidae; genus Scalopus; species Scalopus aquaticus. The sequence continues at coordinate 59,392 of PVIJ01009941.1, read as the reverse complement.
ATCATGTCACCTTGAGATTCACATGGACCAATGAGCATAGATTAAAGTAATCACTACAAGGGGTTTAAATCATTAAAAATGATTTCCTTACAGTTACGCTAAACATAAACTCACTGGTGACCTTTGGAGGGAGTTGGAGAATGAACTCAATATTCTGAAAACTGGCAAATGAAGAAAAAAAAAAGATATTAACCCACCTTTATTACATAAATCATGTTGAAATAGTAGATGAGGTGTAGTTTCTCTATACAAATTAATAAAGAACAAAATAATAAAATTTGAATATTGCCATTTTGCAACCCCTAATAAAATAATGGATTCATAGGGGAGAAAAGAGCACAAGGCACTATGGTGATGGTTCACAGGTGAATTAGTGGTGGGAAACTTACGGGGGAAACACAACAATGTAAAGAATAGAAATTAAATTTTAAAATTAAAATAAAATAAAATTATACAGACAAAAAATAAATAAAATACTGGATTCAGCCAACACTCATCAGTGGCTGCCTACTGGCTCCTCCGCCCCCTGGTGGCCAAGCTCAGCACAGCACTTCCTATGACTCACCTTTGCCTGAAAATAGATCCTGAATCATATCAAGGCTTAAATCTCACCACTAGTTAACAGGGGAAATGCAGGGGCAGAGGAACATGGTCAATGAATGACACAGGGATGCAGTTAGCACAATTTAAAATGCAGAAACTTCTATAGGAAACAAGTCATTTCTTCAACAAATAAATGTTAAGAAAAAAAAAATTGAGACTTAAGTTCCCAGTCTAACCATGAAAAAAACACCAAGTTCAAGACCAAAACACCAAACCAGTGCCAAAAGAACAAAATCCTAAAAAAAAAAAAAAAAGAAAGGAAAGATAAAAAGGAAGATAATCCTACAAGTAAGACATGTTTCTTCAATCTTTTTAAGAAAAATTTAACTTTATGGAAAAATCGAAACCGTGGTGTGAGCATCCCCACGTGCCTGCACCAGTGTTTCCGTCATAACATCCTCTGTGAGTCTAGGGTGTTGTTATAATTATGACTCAATATTGATTGTCTCCCTGGTGTTCTTGCTGTACCCAGAGCCCATCTGAGACTCCACCTACACGTGTGTGTTTGTGCCTTTGTGCTCCGATGGGCTGTCATGGAGTCTTCAGACCTCATCTGTGATTGATGTTCCCGAGGCCACGTGGGGGCAGGAACCAGGTGCTGTTCAATCTCCCCGCCAGTGAGTCAGCAGAGGCCCAGTGGGGAGCCTCCAGCAGTGAGGAGACACCCCCACAAATGTCAACAGAGGTCAAGTGAGGAACCTGGATTTCTACCCACCTGATAGTAACGAGGCAACACCTTCTTTCCCCCAGGGGTACAGTGTCAGAGGACACCTGCTAAAATACAGTTAAATAAAATTCAGGGTTTCATAACACAATAATCAGAAGGTCCAGGAGATAACAGAAAATCACTTGTCATATCAAAACACAGGAAAACCTCAAATTAAATAAGAAAATGTGATCAACAGACACCAACACTCAAGACAACCTTGATGTTGGAAAACATGACATGTATTTGAGCAGACAAGTATTTTAAATTAAGTATTAAAAAATGCTGCAATATGCAAGTACAAATACTCATGAAACAAATAAAAACTCTTAACAAAGATAGACGTCATAGGGCCTTCCTGGTGGCCTAGGGCTTAAGTCCCAGCTCTATCACCCTTGTGGTCTGAGTTCCACCCCTGCCAGGGAGCTGACCCACATGGCACAGCAGACCTCTCCTGCCTGGCCCAATGTCGCCTTGCTGGGCAGGAACATTGGAAGCGGCACGGGACGGAGAAATAAATGACTCAAGAGTCCATGTAGTGGTTGATAGACAAAGGGTCACCTAGGGGCCCACCCCTCTGGAGATGCAGCCTCAAGGCTCACATCTCTGGAGAAATGTCCCCCTCTTTGTTCCTGTCACACACTTTTATCAGCAGGGGTTAGATTCGGGGAAGGTGGGCCGTAGGGAGGAAGGTGCCAGGTGGGGCTGTAGATCTGATAACAGGTAAAAGGGGCTTCAAAACTGGCCAAAGGCAGTGCCCAAATTGCTTACTGGTCACTATCTTGGTTCTGCACCCGCGCACACAATTACAAGACTACTCAGGCTTAAGGAACAATAACAATGAGATTTATTTAACAAACAGAGAAAAGCAAAGAATTACTGAAGTCAACATATTTCATTTACTTTACTTAAAGCAATGTCCAGTCCTTTAAGTCCCAGAAAAGTAACAAAGGTGGCACCTTCTTGCCACTGCTGACGTGGAGCTCCTCTTCCAAACAATAGGCCACGTTTCCAAAATGGCATCTTCCTTCTTCTGCAGACGCGCAACAATCAGACTGTAAGCCAGGTTCCAACTCACGCGGACGACACAGAACACAACTGGAGATGCTCCCAGAACTGCCATGGTGTCCCAGCACAGCACCAGGTCAACAACACTGCAAACAGCAACTACAGCAGCCAGATGTCCCAACAGACTGCACTCAGGCATTTTAGGAAGGTACGCACTTTGGGCATCCGCCTTCGTCCTTCAGCTGCAGTAAAAACAAAACTGGGAGCAGTTTCCATTGCTCGGCTACTTGCAAAGACTCCAAAGTCCCTGGCCCCAAAGTCACTTAAGATTCTAAAAATGCTCAATCCGAAACTCTATATCCAGGTGGCTCAAAAGCTTCAGGTGTCTAATTTCCAAACTCTCAATCTTGGTGGCTACATTTCCTGCTGCTCCTATTTCTTTTCCTACATACTGGCGACTGCTGATTCCTCTATTCCTACATAATGCCGACTCAATTTCCTTTCTCCTTCAGTCCCTTTTATTTCTCATCAGACTCTCCACCCCAAACTGCAAAACTTAGCATTTTCCCCTGGGGCTATGCATTCTCATCAGCAAATCCCCTCTGGGAGCACCACCTTTACTGGACTTTGGACTCAGCTCGGTTACAAATTAGGGTGTAACATAGTCTCGAACCAACTGGGGGGCAAGATGTAGGGGAAGTTGCCCTGGGAGACATGTGTAAATGAATTATATGAAATATCTTCAAAACGAGAGCTAATAAAAAATTTCAGGGTTATATTCATGTTCAGCACACCCAGATACTACAGATTAAGGCCTTTTTAAGTTAGTAACAATCTCAGTGTTGACCAGTGCAATCTTTGACAAAGGAGCAAACAATATGAATTGAATAAGGACAGCTTGTACAATAAGTGGTGCTGGGAAAACTGGACCACCAAAAGCAAAAGAATAAAAATAGAACACTACTTCACATCATGCAGAAAAATCAACTGAAAATGGATAAAAGGTATGAATATAAGACCTGAAACCACAAAATATATAGAAGAAAATATAGGTAAAGCACTGCATGAATTACAGCTCAGTAACATCTCCCAAAGCAAAAAAAAAGTGATGGAAAAGATAAACAGCTGGGATTACATCAAACTAAAAAGCTTCTGTACAGCAAAAGAGACATTAACCAAAACAAAGAGACACCCTACAGATTGGGAGAAAAATTTTGAACTCCATGCAACTGATAAGGGACTGATCACAAATACTACAAAGAACTCACAGGACTCAACAAAAACAATATAAACAATCCAGTTAAAAATTGGTCAGAGGAGCTAAAAAGACACTTCTCCAAAGAGAAAATGCAAATGGTATATGAAAAAATGCTCAATATCCCTTACAATCAGAGAGATGTAAATCAAAACCACATTGAGATACCACCTTATACCAGTGAGAATAGCCCATGTTAAAAAAAACGGGCAACAACAAATGTCGGCAAGGATGTGGTGAAAAAGGAACTCTCCTACACTGCTAATGGGAATGCAAACTGGTCCAACCACAATGGAAAATTGTGTGGAGGTTCCTCAAACTTCTAAAAATGGAGCTACCATATGTTCCATCAATTCCACTCCTAGGAATCTTTCCAAAGGACACAAAAACATTAATCCAAAGGAAACCTGCATGCTTATGTTTATTACAGCACTATATTTAGAATAGGTAAGATTTGGAAACAACCCAAATGCCCCAAAATAGGTGATTGGATCAAGAAAATGTGTTATATATACAAAATGGAATACTATTCAGCAATCAAAAGATAAACTCATGCCATTCACAGCACCATGGATGGAGCTAGAAGGGATTATGTTCACTGAAATAAGTCAGAAGGAAAAAGAAATATATCGGATGGTTTCACTTATAGGAGGAATATAGGGGAACCATATAAGGGATCAGGGGAAAAAATGACATTCTGTGCGGAAGGCAGGAAAAGGATCAAAATAAGGAAGGGCAGAGCACTAGGGACTTGGGAGATGGTGCACAAGTGAATTGCAGATGGAAATTCTGTGGAGACTACACCTGAGAGGAGAAAGTAAACATTGTACAAAAGTGAAGAATGATGTAATATATATATAATATACATATATAATATATATTTATATATTTATTTATATATAAATATAAATTTATATATATTATATATAATTTATATATAATATATATATAAATTAATTATATTAATTATATTAAAAAATTAAAAATGCTTCTCTCCTGTGACCCTGTTTCCCTGGTTCCACTTCTAGAATTTTTGTCTGAGAACATAATCACGTATGTTTGTTCCAGAATTTCAGAGGCATGGAGGAGGGCACGTGTATATGTACTAGATGCATAGAGCTAATTTTCAAAGCCTCAAATCTAATCTTAGTGCTTTTAAGGAAAATGTAATGTCTGATGAAGTCTCAAGATCATAAAGCAGTTTGCTGGTTGTCATAGGAAATTGTGCGAGAGCAACACCTAGTGGACTCACGACCCTGCACACAAACGCCCCAGGGACAGAGGGAGCAGCTCTGCTGTCTAGTCCAGCTCCTCACTGTGTGCTGCTCCACACCCCACGATCCCAAGTTCTAATGTCACTAACCATCATCAAATGGACCCCCTGTACCCATGTCTAAAAGTCTTTTTTTCCCTCCACCAAACTTGGCTGTCTGAAAGACAGCCAAGAATTATTTAGTATTCTTCTTCTGTTTCTGTCTGTTTAAAATTATCTAAACGTTTATTATTGTTTAAGTTTCAATTTAAATGAGTCAAAATAAAAGGCTTAGAATGAAGAATGGAGCTGGCAAAATGTATCCATCAGCAGGGAAAGACACCTGGACCCCTCAGGTGCCTCCCGGGGCTAAGGTTCCTGACAACACCTCACCTCCCACTTCTGGACACTCAGTCCTCTGTGCTGCTGCAGGAACTTGAGTGTGCTGACCCCAAGCTGTCCCAGGTTGACGAGAGAGGGTAGGGTGACTCGGAGCAATGAATTCTCTGTTGTGGTTTTATTTGCACCAAATTTTAACTCAAAGACTGGCATCCCCTGAAGCCCCTGGACACTGCAGCAGTGGGAGGGAAACATTTGTGGGGGAGGGGAACAAGTGATACAGGGCAAATGGCGCTTTTAAATTAGCAAAAGGCAGTGCCCCAATTGCTTACCAGTTACTATATCCGTTTTGCACCTGCGCGCACAATTGTAAGACTACACAGGCTTAGGGGACAATAACATTGGGATTTATTTAACATACAGGGAAAAATAAAGAATTACTAAAGTTAACATATGACCGTTTACATTACTTAAAACAATGTCCAGTCTTTTAAGTCCCAGAAAAGTAACAAAGATGGCATCTTCCCACCGCTGCTGATGTGGAGCTCCTCTTCCAAACAATAGGCCGCAATTCCAAAATGGCGTCTTCCTTATTCTGCCAACGCACACCAATCAGACTGTAGGCCAGGTTCCAACTCACAAGAACTGCACAGGACACAACTGGAGATGCTCCCGAAACTGCCGTGGTGTCCCAGCACAGCACCAGGCCAACAAAACTGCAAACAGCAACTACAGCGGCCAGGCACCCCAACAGACTGCACTCACACATTTTTGGAAGGCGCCTGCTTTGGGCCTCTGCATTCTTCTTTCGGCTTCAGTAAAAACAAAACTGGGAGCAGTTTCCATTGCTCGGCTACTTACAAAGCCTTCAAAGTTTCTGGCCCCAAAGTCACTAAAGATTCAAAACTATTTCTCTCATTCCTACATCGGCAGGCTACCTCTTTGATTCCTCCCTCTTGGCGACTCCTGCTTCTCTTTCCTACCTCATGGAGACTGCCTCTCCTTCTCCCTCAGTCCTCTCTTATATCTCATCAGTTTACCTAGGGCTATTCATTTTAAACTCCTCTAGAAGGCACTGACTTTACCGGACTTTGGACTCAGCCCGGTTACACAGGGACTAAGCAAATGTAGTGTCTGCTTGATAATTCTGAATGCAAAATTTAGTGCAGACAATGTTCATTTATCCTTGATGACAACCTTATGTATTTCCCTCTAAAAGAAATCTGAGATTCCTCCACAAAAATAAATAAATAAAACCAGTCCAGCATCTTGCCCATTCCCATAAAAGAGAAAACTAAGTAAGCTCCCAGCAAGGGTCAAGTTCAGGTCCAGAAGTTCCCTGAGTTCCCTCTGCCAAAGTGAGTGGTTTCAACTTAAGGAAAGTTGCACATTCTCTGAGATGTATCTTTCCTCACCTGGCACAACAACTATCCTCTCCCAGGAAGAGACACAAGGGAGCTCTCACCCCCCACACCTCTGTCTCCAGGTCCTGACCCTCCTGAGGCACAGGGAGGTACCCTGCAATCCCCTCTCTAGAAAGGAGGGACATCAACAGGCAGAAGGGCTGTTCCCCAGGACCCCCACCAGCCCACTGCCCCCTCCTAACACATGCCCTGCAGTCACACAACCCTCTTCACCTCCACCTCCCTAGGGGTTGTCAGGGACAGAAGTCCCCTCCCCCATCGCCCCCAAGTTCCTCCCCATCACTAGGGTGTCCAGGACATTGTGTGACTCAGGAAACAGCTCAGACATGAGGGTCAGAGCCCAGCAGGAACAGGAAGGGCCCTGGGAGCAAAGGTGGTGCCTCCGGTCACACTGAGGGTCCTGCCTGCAGAGGTGGAAGGCCCTGGGCTGGGGCAGGGGCTACAGAACACAGCCCCACTCACTGTGGCTGCTGTTGCTGTATTGCTCAGTAGTCAAGACCAAAGGGGAGGTGTGGGGGAGGAGAGGTGGGGGCACCGATCTTCCTCAGGAGGATGTCAGATGATTTAGGGGCAGAGGCCTGAACCCAGGCTTTGAGAGGACACTGGATGGAGGCAGTGCTCATTCACAGGTGAGGCCGCCTTCAGGGGAGAGCACTCCACCTGAAGCTGCACAGACAAGGCTTCGAGCCTGGTGCCAGGTGTGGGGACTGTGAGGGGGATGGGTAAGAGGGTGCCCACTCCAGGGAGAGCCCAGCTGGCCCTGCAGCTAAGGGGCAGGGGCTCTTACAGTCACATTTAGGAGGGAAGGAGGCATCTGCCTGACCACCTGCGGGGGGAGAGATGAGACAGGAGCAGGAGGTGGGGAGGGAAGGTCAGGGCCCCCCAGGTCCCTCTCCCAGCACAGCTGTCCCCACCCCCGATGGCTGGAAGCTGGGCCCTTCCAGGGGGAAATCCTTCCCTGTCTCAGCCATTCACCTCGCCTCCCAGGAGCCCTCAGCCCCTCCTGCTCCCTGTATCTTACATCCTAGGGATGGAGCCTGAGGCTGGACTTGGAGCCCAGAGAATAAACAGGAAGGGGGGAAGGGGACTAGTAACACAGAAGCTGGGATCTAGGGGACTGGGCAAAGGGCCTTGTGGGCACTAGGAACAGGGGTGTGAAGGAGATGGTGATTTAGCCCATGTGTCACTGCTGTGGGCGGTGCTCCCTCTGGAGTACCCAAGAGGAAAGGTGGCACACAGGTCTCCCCAATCCCAGTTCATCCCGCCCACCCCTAAGGCTGCCCTGCTGGAGTGTCCCAGGACCCTGCACCGCGGGAAGCACCTGCCTGAGCACCCCCTGGTGGGAGGCAAGGGGGTGGGTGCACAAGTGGGGATGAATAGCCCCAGGTAGAACATTCCCAGGGCAAGAAATAATCAGTAGGGTCAAGACCCTGATAGTGAATATAAGGGACTGCAGAAGCTGTCCCCAAGGTCAGCCACTCTGGGGTCAGCTACACAGATCTTCCAGGCTTCTGTAGCTGGCAGACCTTGGAGGGGGGAAATCTTTTAAGTTTTGCTTGCTGCCATCACCGCCCTGAGGGAAAGACCAGGGCCTGGACTGGGCCCCTCACTGAGCTGTGTGAATGTGGCCTTTTGTCAAGTCCTGCAGCTGCTGCTCTAGTTCTCAGTGCTGTTGTCTGATAGGGTCTGTTGTGGCCTCAGGCCCATCTCATGGCTCCCTGAACGTCTTCTGCTGTCTGCGCATGTTGCCTCTGGCTGCCACATGCTCCAGTCCTTCAGTGACAGGAAGATGCCATTTTTAAAGTTGGCCTATTATTCAGGATACTTAGTCCCAGTATGCAGTGGCAGGAAGTTACCATCCTGGACTCCTTTTCTTTGAGATTTCTGAACACTGGACACAAGCTGGCGTGAGATAACCAGCCACTGTGGCCTCAGTGACTTTTCCTTTTCTCTTGTGTGTTAAATCAATCCTATTGTTGTTATTCCCTGACCAGAGTGGACTTGCAATTAAGTGCGTTGATGAAGAACTCAGACAGTGACCAGTAAACTATTTGGGCACTCACTGTCCTCGTCCAGTTTTAGTGCCCCCATTGTCTGGTAACACCTTTATTTCACAGTCAAGAACTACAACAAAAGTTAGGTTTTCTTGACCCACTTTATAATGCATGATTGACACAGAAAACTACAGGCATTTACCTTACATAGCACATGGCACAATGAGTTTGAATATGCAGACATCTCCACAATCTGTACCATAAGCATATACATTCCTCTAAAAAAGTTTCTACCACTCTTCTTATTATAATTGTAGGTGTATGAGAGAGTGTGTGTGTGTGTGTGTGTGTGTGTGTGTGTGTGTGTGATGGGAATCCTGAAAATAAGATCTTCTCTCTTAGCATGTTTTTAAGTGAGCAATACATTGTTACAACAACAGGTACTGGGCTGTCAACTGAGGTACTTTTTTAATGAACTTTCCTAAGAAGCAGAAATGGGAACAAATGCGTTAAGGACACAGACAAGCTTTCAAAACCTCTGAGCTCTTTGTCTGCATTATTCTGAAAACCAGGGGCAACTGCTTGGGGACCTGCACCTTCACTGGAAGGACCAGCCTTAGGCACCTCTAGAACCTCCATTCCCACATGCACCCCACAGGGAGGCCCCAGATTCCTCCCCGGGGCTCTGATTTCACCCTCCAGATTCCCTCTGTCCCTCTGCTCTTCCCACCCCCTGCACTGCTCTCATCATGGCTTCTGCCTCCCTGCCCACCAGAGACCAGAGCTCCTTTGGGGGAGAAGCAGCTTCACTCATACCTGTCAGTCAGCTCTGCTCCTTCTGATATAGAGCAACAATGGGCACTAAAACTGGCCAAGGACACTGACCAAATAGTTTATGGGTCACTGTCTGAGTTCTTCATCCACGTGCACAATTGCAAGACTACTCAGGCTCAGGAAACAACAACAATGGGATTTATTTAACAAACCAGTGAAAACGAAGAGTTATTGAGGCAAAAAAAAAAAAAAGCCCTTTATCTCACCCAAAGTGGTGTCCAGTCTTTTTAAGTCCCAAACAATAAGGAACGAAAATGGCATCTTCCAGCCCCTGAGGACACAGAGCTCCTCTCCCAAACAATAGGCCCTGTGCCCAAGATGGTGTCTTCCTGCCTCTGCTGACTTGGAGCACGTGGCAGCCAGACTATAGGCCAGGTTCCATCTCACAAAGACAACAGAAGACACCACAGGCGATGTTCCCGGAGCTGCCAAGATGCCTCAAAGCAGCACCAGATCAGCGACACTAAAACAGCAGCTGCAGCAGTCAAAGGGCCCGACAAATGGCCACACACAGCTCAGTGAGGCATCTGGCTTTGGGTCTTCACCTTCTCTCCTTGACTGTAACAGCAGCAAAACTGGGGACAGTTTCAGTCACTTGTCTACCTGCAAAACATCCAAACTTTTCCTCTTTGAGGCTAGCTGCTAGAGGCCTCTACCTTCAGAGGCCCACAACAGCCTTCTGGAAGATTGGCACGGTGGAGTCCAAAATCTGCTGACCCCAAGTGCTGAAGATACGAAAATGCTAAATCCCAAAGACTGAATGAACCGGCACCCCCTTCTGCAGTGCTTTATATTTCTTATCAGAGCTCCACCCCCAAATGTGATACTTTTTGGCATTTTCCCTGGAGTTATCTATCCTCACCAGCAACCCCCTCCAGGGGGCAGCACCTGTAACAGTCTTTGGCTTCAGCCCCCAGTTACACTTCCTCTTGAAGCTGCCCCCTGCACAGGAGACCCAAACTGGCTCCAGAACCTTCTAGTTCTCGCTCACAGGTCCAAGGTTCCCGGGAGGCCCCTCACCATCTCCACTCCATCCCCTTCTCCTCTGAGGTGACCCCTCCCTTAATTAAAGTGCAGGAGGGCAGAGGAGAGACCCCAATACTGAGACATACTGTCCCCCCCAAGGGGACCTGCCCCCTGGTCCTGGGCCTTCCCTTCCCCTCCCCCCTGCAGGGTGAGGCCTCCTGCCCTGGGGCTGCTCTCAGCAGGGGACACTCCTCCTCTGGGGCATCCATGGCCTCTGGCTACCAGGGTCAACTGGTCAGGGGCAGGATTCCCAGATATTCTCAAAATTGGGGTTCATGTCTCTGGGGCAGCAAAGAGGATGATCACATGAAACATGGATCATCTTCTTAATCAACACAGGATATGACAGCATCCCTCATGGTGCATGGGAAAGGCCACGTGACTGTCACAGGGGGAGAATTGGACGAAATAAAAGACCAAAATAAGGAGAAAGAAGATGGGTCCAGTGGGAATGACAAGGCGGGAGCACCTCCAGGGCTGAGAGAACCATGTCTGCTCTGCCTGAGATCACAGTGATGACATGGTCCCCAGAGAGCTGTGAGAGGATTGGGGTCCCCAGGAGAGGAATCAGAAGCCATATTGGAGGAAGACCCTGAGGACACCCTCTGAGCCCTCCCTGACCTGCCATTTGAGGGCTCCCCTCCCTCTGAATGAAGATCTCACCCTCCCTCAGAATGACTCCTCCTTGAGACCAGAGAGAAGGAGTGAGAAGGGGAGGAGTCGGGGATGGAGAACAGTTCACAGAGGACGAGGGGACAGGCCAGCCCAGGACTTGGGGTGACATGGACTCTGGGGGTTCAGCTACAGGGATGGACAAGCCCCTGAGATGAGAAGGACCATGAGCAGTAAATGGGTGATGGGAGAGTCCACACCTTGACTACTTAGGTCCACACACACAATTCACACACATACGAACACCCATCCAACACAGCTGTGTGATTTTGACTATCAAGAGAAAGTTCCTTTACAAGTAAAAAGAGCTCGACTTTCCCCAAAATGAGGAGTCCGACAGCCCCAATGTGTGTATCTAGTAAGCTCTGTTATTTTTCAAATTCAATAATGTTCCCTTTGTCTACTCTGTTACCTAAAATCTCTATTACAAGCATAAGCTCCAAAAACTTGTATAAAAGCATAAGGGTAAGAAGAGATAAGAAGAAAATGTATATTAAATACAAATTCATAAACACGATATGAAGAGCAAATGTATATTATAAAACATTTTTGTCCTAGGCCACACACATGACTAACGACTGACTCCTCCCCCAATCCCCCTTCTCTGTCTTCTCCTCTCACCAGAACCACGTCAGTGTCCCCTGGGGAGGATCACACCTTCCCCCCTGCAGGTCTGGGGCTCAGGATCCACTTCCTCTGTCAGCTGTGGGTCCCGGGGCCCTTTGCCCCTGGACGTGGAAGGACCGGTCAGCACAGGGGTCCCTGGAGCTCATGTCCCAGCTTCCCAAGTCACCCCGAGTCTGAAAGTCTCTTCTTCACTCTCATCTTAAATCAAGGAGCTGTTCTCTCCTTTCAACAGGGTGTTGACACAGAAAGGAAACCAAATTCATCTCCTGAATTCTCCATATTAACACACCACAAGTTTTTTACAGGTAGCAGAAATTTAATAAAGTTTAGAAAATAGGTGTATTTCTTCTATTCCAGAATAAGAAGCATATCAAGTAGAGTATCAGGCTCCTTTAAAAGTTCATTATCCTCCATTTCCCTGAAAATGTTGGTCAACTATTCTGCTCTGATAGTCCATACCCCTCAAAATAGATCTGGGGACCCTCCTTCAGACTCTGGGTTGCTCTGCATAAACTCAAGTTGGATAAAATACTCTCCAATTAGTTTAGGACAAATTTTGCTCATCTCCTTTCTTCTCCAAGCAGCATGAAAAACCAATGAAACATTTTCTTTACCAAATGAAAAATTTTTACCATGGTGCCTCCCTGGTGGCCTATGGGTTAAGTCTCAGTGCTGTCACTCTTAAGACCTGAGTTTGATCCCCGGCCAGGGAGCTGACCCACATGGCACAGCAGAACTCTCCTGTCTGACCTCAGCAGTGTATTTCAGTAAATCCGACTGTTCTGCTCCTGATTCTGTTGAATTTTCTCAACTCCTGTACCTCTAGCCTACACCCAGTTCCTATATGAATAAACAAATAAAAATAAATATTTTTAAAAATTATTACCATGGTATGGTACTGGAACAAAAACAGGCACAAAGACCAATGGAACCGAATAGAATACCCGGAATTAAAGCCACACAACTATGGACAACTAATCTTTGACAAAGAAAATGCAGAGGAACAAGGACAGCCTATTCAATAAATGGTGCTGGGAAAATTGGACTGCTACATGCAAAAAAATGAAGCTAGACTACTACCTCACACCATGCACAAAAGCCAACTCAAAATGGATAAGAGACCTGGATATAGGACCAGAAACCATAGAATTTGTAGAATAAAATATAGGTAAAACTCTACATGACATACATTTCAGCAAAATCTTTAAAGACACATCCCCCAAAGCAAAAGAAGTGAAGGACAAAATAAACAGCTGGGATTACATCAAACTAAAAAGCTTCTGTACAGTAAAAGAGACATTAACCAAAACTAACAGACACCCTACTAACTTGGAGAAGATCTTTGCACAGAATACAACCGATAAAGGTCTGATAACAAAAATCTACAATGAGCTCACACAACTCTACAAAAACAAAGTCAAGAATCCACTCGAAAAATGGGCAGAAGAGCTAAAAAGACACTTCTCCAAAGAAGAGAAGCAAATGGCCCATAGGTACATGAAAAAATGTTCATCATCACTCATAACCAGGGCAACGCAGGTCAAAACCACATTGAGATACCACCTCACACCAGTGAGAATGCACACATTAAAAATACAGGCAACAACAAATGCTGGCGAGGATGTGGTGAAAAAAGGAACTCTTTTATACTGCTGGTGGGATTGCAAACTAGTCCAACCACTATGCAAAGCTGTATGGCGATTCCTCAAACTGCTAAAAATGGAGCTTCCATACAACCCAGCAATACCACTCCTGGGAATCTACCCAAAGGACACAAAAACAATGATCAAAAAGGATACATACACCCGTATGTTCATTGCAGCACTATTTACAAAAGCTAAGGTATGGAAACAACCCAGATGCCCAAAAAGAGATGACTGGATCAAGAAGATGTGGAACATATACACAATGGAATACTATTCAGCATTCAAAAATGATAAACACATGTAATTTGCAGCAACATGGATGGAACTAGAAGGAATCATGCTCAGAGTAGTCACCCAGAAAGAAAGAGAAAAATATCGAACGGTTTCACTTATAACAGGGATATAGGGGAACCAAATATGAGAGAGACACCCAGAGAGGGAGGAAGAGGATCAGGGCTCAAAATGGGGTAGAAAAGGGCACAAGGGACCATGGTGATGGGTCACGGGTGAATTGGTGGTGGGTTACACAAGGGGTATACAAAATGTGAAAGATAAAAATAACAATTAAAAAAAAAGAAACCAAAAAAAATTATTGCCATGGTAAAATTCATCCTACCCCAAAAAGGGTCAAGTAAGTCAATTTTACACTCTGTGGCCTCAGCACAAGGCCTGACCTGACTGTTCTCACAGCCACGGCCCAGGAATCTGCACCCAGATCAGGAGGACGAGACTCCAGCATCCGGGACTCACACAGAGCTTTGTCCACAGGGAACCTGCAGCTCCGAGAGGAACCCAGGGCAGGGCTGGGCAGGGAGGGCCCTTATGGGGACATGGTTTTAGGTGTCAGGGGAGGAGGGGGTCTTCAGGCCCTGGGGGAGCCCCATCCACACCAGAGCCTGAGGGGATCCCCTCCCCTGGGGAACCCACAGGCTCCCCCAGAGAAGGAGGATTGTTCATGGGCACAGAGGGCTTCTGGGGCCCAGCCTCCAGGGGGCAGAGGGTCATGGACACGTCTCCTGAATAACAGGCAAAGAATGGAAGGAGGGTCCCAGAGAAGGACTCAGGAGGGAAGGAGAAAATGTGGGAGCCATCAGTCATGTCATAGAAGGAGACGTCCCCTTGATCATAGTCCAGGAAAACCCCCACCCTGTGGGGAACCTGCCTAAGGGGTAGACGAGTAGAAGGGTCAGTATAGGCTGAAAAAACTTTTTTGTACCGCCCCATAGTCCAGTACCCATTCATTGGGGACAGAGGGCTGTATCTAGTTTTCTCATCTTTCCTCCAGACCCCTAGAACCCACTCAGTCCTGTCTGCATCCCCGACCTCTACTTCCCAGTAACAGCGCCCAGATGTGATGCCCTCACGACCCAACACGCTGCATCCTCCACCGTGATGAGAGGTCAGACTCTTCTTGTCATGAGAGAGGACAATTCTGTAATCGTAAGAACCTGGATCCAGAGTGATAGACCCTGCAGAGAGAAGATCCCATTTGCCAGCCCGACACCCTGTGGCATAACAAGGGCACACAGCTCCTTAGTCCAGACATTTATCTGTGTGGGGGGAGGGATATGTCCCCTGAAATGAGAACCTGTGGTCTCCACGCCACAGTCCCCCAAGCAAGTGAAGGAGTCACAACTTCTTGGGGGTCAGATAAGTCACAGGACCTCTGGGGACCAAGCTGGGCTCCAAGGACTAAGGAGCCCCTTCAGCACCCATGACCAGTCACCCCCCAGCCCAGCTGTGTGACATCACAGCTGCACCCACCCCACCCCCACAGAGGGTGCACACTCTGTGTCCACACTGAGAACAGAGGGAAAGGCCAGAAGCTGAGCAGCCCCAGAGAGAACCAGAGTCACTCACAGGCCCGGAACTGCTCCTTCCGCCAATCTGCAAGAGACACACAGTACACGTGAGGGACGCGAGACACTGAACACAGCAGGGCCTGCGCCTGGTTTTCTGCAAGAGGGGGACAGAATTAAGAAGTAGAAATTTATTTATTTATGCATACAAGCTGTGGTACAGGCTAGAGGCGTGGGGCAGCGAGAGGGTTCACCAGAGACAGAGTGGGGAAGGAGAACAGGCAGATTGACAGAAATAAACTGCTGAGGGGAGCGGGCGAGGCAGGAGAGATCTGCTATGTCATGTGGGAATCTCCCCTGCTGGGCGTTGAACTGGCATCCTTGCTGCTGACAGCTCCACAGCACAATGCTTAACCGCTGCACCAGGGAGGTCCGCATTTACCTTTTCACACACACACACACACACACACCCTCTAAACTTAATTCAAGGGATTAGGAAGCTGGATGCCAACTGACAGAAAGATCTTAATTCAGATACAACCACCAATTTATGCTTTTTAAATCACCAGCCACACATCAATCCTACATATAAGGTTCTCTTGAAAAAGTATTATGGAGGGTCTCCCTGGTGGCGCAACGGGTTAAGGCCAGCACTATGAAGCTATCCAGAGCCACTGCAGCATGAGTTTGATACTGGCCAGGGAGCTGATCCACATGGCACAGCAGACCTCTCCTGCCTCGCCTGCTGCTCCCCTCAGCAGTGTACTTCAGTAGATCTGCCTGTTCTGCTCCCCACTCTGTCTCGGGTGAATCCTCTCACCACCCTACACCTCTGGCCTGCACCACAGTTTTTGTACGCATAAATAAGTCAATCTTAAAAAAAAACTAAAAAAAAAAAAAAAGAAAAAGTATTATGGGGATCAAGGACTGTACTTTTTAAAAATCAATTTATTTTTACATATTTATTAATCATTGTTCATTTTGTACAATGTTTGCTTTCTTTTCTCAGGTGTAGCCTCCATAGAATTTCCACCACCAATTTACCTGTGCACCACAGTCATAGTCCCTTCTGTTCTTCCTGCCCTTTTTTTTTCTTTTAAGACTTACTTATTTATGCATACAAGAGCTGGGGTGTAGGCCAGAGGTGTAGGGGGTGAGAGGATTCACCAGAGACAGAGTGGGAAGCAGAACAGATGGATCTACTGAAATACACTGCTGAGGGAAGCAGCAGGCAAGACAGAAGTCCACTGAGTCACGTGGGTTAGCTCCCTGGGTGGGAATGGATCTCATGCTGCAGTGGCGGCCCATAGCTTCATAGTGCTAAGACATAACCCCTTGAGCCACCAGGGAGGCCCCCACTTCCTTCCCTTGTTTTGATCCCTCTCCCTTCCCTTTTCCTGCAGAATGTCTCTGATTTATAGTTGCCTGTTTATTTTTGTTTTGTTTTCTTTGGTTTTTATTGTTATTTTTTCCCTGATCCCTTATTTAGTTCCCCTATATTCCTCCTATAAGTGAAACCATCTATATATTTCTTTTTCCTTCTGACTTATTTCACTGAGTATAATTCCTTCTAGCTCCAACCATGTTGCTGTGAACGGCATGAGTTTATCTTTTTGGTTGCTGAATAGTATTCCATTGTGTATATATACCACATCTTCTGGATCCAGTCATCTATTTTTGAGTTTCTGGGTTGTTTCCAAATCTTACATATTATAAATAGTGCTGCAGTAAACATAGAGGTACAGGTTTCCCTTTGAATTAATGTTTTTCTGTCCTTTGGGTAGATTCCTAGGAGTGGAATTGCTGGGTCAAATGGTAGCTCCACTTTTATTAGTCTGAGGAACCTCCATACAGCTTTCCATAGTGATAGGACCAGTTTGCATTCCCACCAGCAGTACAGGAGAGTTTCTTTTTCTCCACATCCTCACCCACACTTGTTGTTGATAGTTTTTTTTGATTTGTGCCATCTTCACTGGTTTAAGATGGTATTTCATTGTGGTTTTGATTTGCGTTTCCCTGATTTTTCTCAATTTGCTGACCAGAGACAGCCCCAGGCCCCTGACTGCTGTAGCAGGAGGGTCACCCACAAGCCCTAATGACCACATGCCCTGCCCCCCTCAGCAGGTGCCCACACAGGTGCTTAGACCAGTGGCCCTAGGTGAGATCCTGAAATGGCTGAAAGGGGAACACAGGCCTCTCCCCCAGTGCCCCAAGGTCATGTCATTCCCCACCCCACACTCGCCTTGGGGAGGAGGAAGGCAGGTCATTCACCTAAACTAAGACTGAGTCATAGGAAGACCCTGAGAGGCCTTCAGGGGAGAATTAGTTTCCCAACTGTGTGAGGAGAGAGGTGGACAGATGAGAATTGGATGTGAGGAGCCCAGGATCAGATTCCTGCCCTGGCTGCACTACAGAGGGGGAAGGGCTCATGTCAGAGCAACTCAATTAGATGGGGGCCTCCTAAATGGTTTTTAAACTGTAGGTTTTTTAGAACTATGTCAAAAAGGCCCATTATAGTTCATAATCAAAACTTGCAAGCCTCTGAATGGTCCACATTCAAACATGGTAACTGAGACCTTTGTCATCTCTTCAGTCCCTCAATCCATCCAACCTCTAGAAAGCGCTTCTCCCACACACCCCTCTACTTCCCATCTCTGCTCTTCAACCATCTGGACTTTTCTTTCCTAACATTCTTCCAACCCTTTCTGTGGGAAAGGACTACAGCCACTCTTAGTTTCTCCTTTCCAATCTTCATAATTTTCCCCTAAAAAAAAAAAGCACCATGACCTTAAGTCTTTCAGGCAATCAGAATTCTAGTAAAATGAAAGGTGATGGTTCTGGTATCCTGACCCCACTTTACCTGCAGAGAGGACAGGGCAGGTCTGGGCTCACAAGGGGGGCCCTACAGTTCTCAGATGGAAGCTCCAGAGTGAGAGGAGACCAGAGACCCCAACACCCACTGGTGGGGGTCCCTGATAGAGAAGGGGCAGAGGGGAGGCTGGGAGGGGGGTCCCCAGCCCCTCAGGGCCACTCACCTGCATACAGCTGGGCCTTCCTCCAGGCTGAAAGGGAACACACAGGGGAGACCTCAGCACAACCACCTGCTCATGTGACCCACGGGCCCTGGGCTCCCCCTGTTCTACAGGGGAGATTCTCTGGGGGTAGAGGGGAGAAGCTGAGAGGTCATGACCTCCTGCCCTGTGCAGACAGCAGGGGCAGGTGGGACATCCCTGGTCAGGTCAGAAGCCTGCAGGACAGACGGACCCAGCCCTGCCTGCTGCTGCTGTGGGGCTTTGGGCGAGTCCCTGAGCGGCTCTGGGCCCCGCAGCCTCAGAGCTCCTGTTCACGTGCTGCTCAGTGTTGCTGCACAGGGTCAAAAGCAAATATAGAAATATACTTTTTAATGCATATGTTAGTCCATAAGTATTATATTCAGTTTTCTGGCATTTATATCTGCAAAATTAATGTGAAGATAAAATAAAAACACAACATGTCCTACTTCAGCGAGGAAATGGCCCACCTTCTCAGATATTTCGAGAGATAAACACTTTCCTGAGAGATGGAAAGCACCCCCAACCCCTCCCATGAAGGGTCACCCAGTGATTTCCCATCACTACTGATCAGCATCTTAAGGAGCAGAGAGAACGGACTCCCTTGTAAGGGGTACTGGAGAGAGAGGGCAGGAGAAGGTCACACTGAAACTTAAAGCGGCCATTGATTTATAAAATCTCAGCACTTCTGGCTGTTGCTTCCAGGAGCTGACCCAGAATAAGATGTGCTGAAGGCTAAAAAGCCAGCACCGTGGTGGGAGGTCGGAGTTGGGATAAGACCCGGATGCAGGAGACTCCAGGCGTCACCACCCCACCAGGATCCCAAGACTAAGGAGTCACCTCACACCAGCTCCCACCACCACCTCAGGGAAGGTTCCACTTGTCTGTGCTCAGACAGACAAGGGGAGGGCCCCTGGGCACAGGGGACAGGGACAAAGGACACCTGCAGCATCACTCACCAGCCAGGTAAGCGGCCTTCCTCTGATCTGAAAAGCAACACAGGAAACAGGTGAGTTAAG
This sequence comes from Scalopus aquaticus, assembly GCA_004024925.1. Lineage (NCBI taxonomy): Eukaryota > Metazoa > Chordata > Mammalia > Eulipotyphla > Talpidae > Scalopus > Scalopus aquaticus. Next base: position 40,138 of record PVIJ01009941.1, on the reverse strand, counting down.
AGCCAGAATGTCTCCTATGAAGGGGACACAGAGTTCAGGAGCAAGAGCAGAGCTTACTTAGAATTGCCTGGAGTTCATCTGAAAAAGAGTGAAAAAAAAATACTTAAATAAAAATAAAATCATGAGCCTAAAAAGAAAATTTGTATGCCTGGAAAATAAAAAAAAATTAAAAAAAGAAGAAATTCTCTGTCTTAGTAGTTCCACCACTAGCACCAACTGAGGCTCCAAACTATACTGTCCTATCTGGTCTCCCAGTCACCTGCTCTGACCCCTGCAGAGTGGCCCTGGGCTCTGGCTCTGTGGTCAGCTTGTCCCTCTCAGCACCCACTGCCATACTCACCACACTGGCCGCAGTCCTGCCTTACCCGTGTCCTTCAGGGACTCCTCCTTGGTCTGTCTGTCCTCCTCTTTAGCCTGGCACAGACGCCTCTGTTCCCGCAGCTCCCGCATCTGTGCGGAATGTTCTCTCCGGGTGTAGCCGGCAGCCCCCAGGAGCAGGAGCAGCAGCAGGGGCAGGCTCCCCAGGAGAGCCGGCTTCCAGGGGGAGGCCCGGGGGAAGAAGGGCTCTGCGGCCAGAGACCCCCAGACACCCCATCAGGACACAGCCCAGGACAGCCCAGCCCAGCACACTGGGGTGCCGGCCCCTCCCTCTGACCCCGCAGGGAGTGGGGTGGGGGCAGCGCTGACCTGGGATGACCATGGCCATGGCCTTCTCCTGGCCCAGGACGGGGTTGAGGACGGAGCAGGTCACGCCCCCCGCAGAGCTGTCTCTCACCACCAGGGCGGCCTCCACGCTGAACAGCCCCTCAGTGTCCTGGGCCTGGGTCTTGGAGAACTCCAGGAACTGCTCCCCACGGGGGTCTCTCCACCTTACCTGGGGCTCCGGGAACCAGCCCGAGGCCGTGCACACCACGCGCACCCCGTCCTCCTCTGGCCCCGTGATGTGCATTTGGGGGGCAGAGCCCACACCTGCGGAGCGGAGATGAGAGCCAGTGGGGCAGGGCCCACCTGTGTACACCTCCAGGGGAGGCTGTCAAGGTGCACTCTGGGAGGCCTGGGGGAGACCACACCTGGGGGAGCCAGATGAACCCTGACAGAGTCTAGAAGGAAAGAGCATGAGAGGCTCTAATGGCCTGAGCTCCTCTCCTAGCCCTGCAGGTAGAGATGGTGCCCACAGAAGAGGAGAAGGATTTTACATCTCTGTCTCTAAACACAAATCATAATGATCAATGAATCAAAGATAAAACTCCAGATCAGTCCAGGAGGAACAGGCATGTGGTACCCAAATTTTCAAGAGTATCTGTTAAACTCAGCCATTCATTTTCCCCAACATAAAATTTTGAATGGCATCCTATAATAATGGAAATATTTGAATTTAGAAGATTTGTGGAATAGATGGTATTTTGTTTGTTTTAGTCACCCACAAACTCTTCCTTACCTGAACAGACCTCACTCCCATGATCCTTTGGTTCAGGGAGAGGGAATCTCCCCACCATGATGACTGTTCCCTGAGCTCTCACCCTGCAGGTCACCCTCTCTCCTGAGGGCTGTTCCGACCCATTTTCTTTCTCTCAATTTCTCTCTCTCCTCCCCTCTACTCGTGTCTTCATATCTTACATGTATTTACTAATAATTGTTATCTTTACCTTTCTATATATTATTTATATATTTATATAATTATTTAAACATATTCAAATATTTGTAGATTGTCTTTTCTTTCCTCGTTAGAAGAGTTCACTTTCTAACCCATAAACAGTTGCATTTTCTCATTTTACCTACATCTCAGTCACCACAGTGCAGCTCCACCTACTGCTTCTTTGAATCTCTTGTTTGACACCCTCCTTCTTCAAGGTCCTTCTCACTCAGCCTCCCTTTAACACAGAACACTCCTGACTTCACCTTGAAACCATCCCCATCTTGGTTTTGTTTCTCTTCTCTTGAAGGTGGTTTTGATGGAGTAGATTTAACTCCATTATCTAACTCAAGGGTAAAACCAGAAGAGGAAGTGGGGATAGAAGGAATTAACATAACCATGAGCACAATTCCTAGACGCCAGCACCTGAGTTACAAAACTTAAGAAGGAGCTAGACTGCAGTCTAGGGGCAAAGATATGGAGATTGAGCCCATTGTAGAATCTCAGGTCTCTTTCCTAATTCTAGTTAACCAGCAAACAGGAACCTTCCTCAAAGGTGAGCCCCTCCCAACAGAAAAAAGAGGATAAAAATCCGATCTGCCCCAACAAAGGGGCAGCCCTTTCTGTCAGCTTATGTCTGTGCAAGTTTCCTATACTTCTTTGTCCCTTTGAAGGGCAATTAAGACATCCATAGGCCTGGGAAAAAGGCCGCCTAAAGATTAACAGCCAGGGAAAAGCCCACCAAAGAATTTACGGCCTGTCGGGATGGCACCAGAGATCCTAACTGCTACATTTGCTTCTGTACATCTGCTTTGCTTAAGATAAGGATAATGCATGTTTTCCTTAGGATAGGGTAGTGGTATGGATAAACATGACTGGTATGGTTAAGAAAGTATATAAGCTGTGTGTAAAACCAAAACGGGGCCTTTGAGTCCCTTTGGCTCAAGGGTCCTCAGCTGAGCTAATAAACTCTATCTATACCCTACTCTGTCTCCTGTCCTCTAGCGATGGCCTAACACCTTTTCCTAATAAATCTGTTCTTTACAACTGATTCTTTGCCTCGTTGAGAAACTTGCTGCTGTTCTGGTTGACTGCAGATAAGAACTGAGAAGCCCATGAAAGAGCAGCACCTCAGACCCTATCAGGAATTTAGGGAACTGCGGACAAGACATAAAAGCCCAAAAAAGGGTATTGCCTCAGGAATTTACAGCCCCTCTGATCTCACCAGGGGTTTACAATCACCCCAGCCTTCACCAGGAATTTACAACTGCTCCACTAGCCGGAAGACAAACAGTGGCAGAAGACAAACTGGCTGTCACTCAACCTGAGGAATCAAACCTAAGCAAAATTCTTATAAGCCCCCTTTACCTCCCCACCGGCGCAGACGCCCCTCTGACTTTCTTGTCAGTGCGTTTGGCCTCTGCCCTAGAGCTCTTTAATAAACTTTGCTTCCTTTCTCTCTGTCTGTCTTCATTTCGGTTCCGTGGGTCAGAACAGCCACGTGCCGCTGAAGGGAGCTCTGGTGAAACCTTTTCCAGAGTGGACCTAAGGACCCCGCTCTGCTCTCAAATCCGTCAGAAAAACGACATCATTTTGTTGTCACTTGCCCCCCTCCGTCCCCGTTGAGCCCCTTTCCTGACTTTCTTCCACCACCTGCTCCTTGAAGTCAGCACAGTCCCAGATTCAGCCCTTAAAGCCCATCTTTGCTCACACCCTCTCCCCGGGCATCTTCTGCCTCAGCTTCTGCATCTCCTTATATATCACTTTCAAATGTCAACTCACCAACCTCCCCTCCTCCCTCCCTATTATTTCCAGCCCTGTGGGATACATCTGCCAGGATTCTCTCCCGCACTTTGATGTTATTTTAGAGTGGATGGATTTGAGAGCAGAGCAGCGGAGTCCTTGGGTTCACCTGGGAAAGGTTTCACCAGAGCTCCCTTTGGCGGCACGTGACAAGTTTCTCCACGAGACAGAGACTCAGTTATGTATTAGGGGAAGGAAGTAAAGGACACTTGTACGGACACAAGCGGGCAGGAAGAGCTGCCCCGCTGAGGGTCAGGTTTGCTAAGAGAGGCCTGCATGGTGCAGGTCACAGGCAGACAGCCAGGCCGCTGCCCTGCAGAGTGACAGAGTTGGACAAGGAAAGCACCTGCATAGGCACAGGTGGGCAGAAAAATGGCTGCCCTGAGTTCTCGCACGGATGGCACTGATATAGCCTTCTTACAGTTGGGAGGGCCTCATCCTCGAGGATGGCTGCTTGTTTACTGGCTAGCTAGAATTGGAAAAGAGACCTAAAATTCTACAATGGGGTCAATCTCCATATCTTTGTCCGTAGAAACTGCCATCTAGCTCCTACAAAGCCCTCCCTATGCTTTGTAACTTAGGAGCTGGCACTTAGGGATTGTGCTAATGGTTATGTTGATTTCCTCTACCCCCACTTCCTTGTGTGGGTCTAGTTCTAATCTTATTTTGTGTTATATCTCCTCCATCACACTTCACACTCACAATTCTGCATCTGAATTCATGATTTTTTTTAATGCATGGTAAATTGATTCTAAAAATATTCCTCATTCTTCATCCTATTTTATATCTACTTCACACTCTACCACCCACATTTTAAGTTCTTCATACTCTGACTCTAATATCAGACATGTAACTTCATTTATATAATGACGTATCATCTCATGTGACTCAGGCAGAGGTTTAAAGTTCTGGCCCGATGGGTCTTCCCTCTGCCATCTCCATGGGAGGACATCACAGTCCAGGTGTTGAGGATGAACTCACAGGTAGGGCCTGTCACCAGCCTTTCCCCCTGAAGCTGTCCTCCTCCAGTCAGGAGCCAGTGACCACCCTTCATGTAACAAGCCCAGCCCAGGACCTCATCATCTGAACAAAAGAGGTAGGGGTAAGGCCCGTGGATATCAATCAACTCCATCCCTAGCAACCTGAAGTCCCCATAGGCCCAACATAAATAGAAGTCCATTACTATAGGCCTCTGACATTATTGCAGTGGTTGGTTGTTCCACAGCATCATTTGGCAAAAGGTAACTGACACTTATTATTAATGTGCCATAAATTAAATAATAAACAGACACAACAAAAACTTGGAAACCTCTGCAACCCATGCTTCCCACTTTAAACTGTCTCAGTGATACTCATTCAACTGGGTCTCATTGCTAAACCTTGGTGATATCTGACCTCCTTCCCACTCTCTGCCACTGTGTGAGTCAGGTATCCTCCTCTCCACCCCACAACCGCACTCGATGCCTCCAGACATTTTTCCCTCCAATTCTCCTACCTACTACTGACAAAGTCATCATTCTAAGCACTATTCTGCTTAAAATCTTCTAAAGTTACACATTCAAATACATCAATGTGTCATACAATGCCATCACTGATTTGGAAACTTCCTTTCTTCCTAATATTTCTGCTTCCCTCACAAATATTCCCACTTGTGTCCTCAAAACTCAACAATCCAAACTCAAGAATTTAATAACTATTAGACACAATCACCATGCTCTGTATACTCACTTGTCCTTTCTTCTCTTGGTATGATGGGATTTTTGGAACATTGACGAAATGTAGTCCCAGCTCAAGTATCTAATCTCATGGAGATTTTTATGATTACACTTGGTCGCATTGATTAGCCACCCTTGACCTGTGTATCCTGTGTCATTGACATCGTTTTTAACAGTATTGTCATGGTGTGACACCTGCCTCCTCACACTCTCCCATCAGTCATAAGGACTCCATGTGAGCCACAGATACACCAAACACACACTCACCCAGGTTATTCACACTGACTGTTCCCTCAATTAGAAATTGAGTTCTCTGTGATTAACAGAATGATGGCTATAGGTAACACTGCTGTGTGATATAAAGGAGAGTTGTTAAAAGAATATTCCTAGAAATGTTCCTCCTTTGCATCTTTTTCTTTTTTTTTTATTGTATCTATTATAGAATATGGGTGTTATTTAACATATTATGACAATGATTTCACTATATATGTACCTCAAATCATTATGTTATTTGCAGAAGACATATACATGTAGTATATTGATTATTTCTCTATAAAAGTGGGGGAAGGAACACCCATATTCCAGATAACTACTTAGCTAAATCCCCATTTCCCTTGAGTCTTTGCTAAGAAATAAAATGATGAGTCTCTTCTCAAATGAGACCAGAGCTCCAATTTATTACTGCAACCTGCCTCACTCCCAGACACCCATTTCCCTGTTCCAATTAGCTCTTTATCTTCATAATTTATCACTTTCTACCATCATTTGTAACACGTTTACTTAGTATGATTGCTCAGTCTCCCACTTGAAAATATAAACTGCAGCAGTGAAGAATTGAATAGATTCACTTATAGAACAATAGATACTCTGTATATTTATATTTAATGAAACAATGAATCAATAAGACTTTTCTTACTCATAAATGAAATGAGAGACTAAAATACATTGTCTTTAGGTTCCCCCCAGATCCAAAACTCCAGGACTTGGAGATATTTAACATGCCACCGACCTGCCACCTGCAGCTCCAAACTGGCTTGGTCAAGGAAGACTCCATCTCTGAAGAAGCAGGTGTATAACCCGTTGTCAGCAGCCTGGACCTTGTGAATGCGCACAGCAGCCTTCCCCTCGCTGAGGAATTTTCCCACCAGCGAGGTCCGCCCTGTGTACTGGGCCATCAGCTCATCATGTTGCTCCTGTTGGTCTTGATAGATGAACACTGACTCCGAGAAATCAGAACGGAACCACCTCAACTCCATGTTCTCTGCACTCATGATGGGGAACAGGCGGCAGGGCAGTGTGACGTCCCCACCCAGCTCTGCCACAATGGGCTTTGAGGGGCCAATCACCTGGAACTCATCTGTGAACACAGACATAGGAGTCAGAAACCATGCGAGACACACACCCAGAACAGGGGACACACCATCCATGGGGAAGGCCAGGGCAGGTGTCCTATGAGAAGTCGGATGACCTGAAGGATGGAGCAGTGACAATTCTGAATCTGGGAAAGGTCTTCCAACCACAACTCGTAGTCTGGAAATAATGTTCAAGATACTCGGTATACCTGCTAGCAGGACCTTCCATAAAGAACTACACCTCTATAGTGCTCAACTTCAGCATGTACTAGAATCACCAGGAGGGCCTGAAACATAGAATTTGGGACCCTACCCCAGATATGACTTGTCAAGTGGAGACATCAACCAGACAGAAAACCAACAAGGAATCAATAACCTTAAGTGAAGAATTAATAGACATTAATAGGACATTACACTCCAAAAAGTGAACACATTCTTCTCAGGTGCATATATGGAAGAGTCTCCAGAATAGACCACAATGGTCTATGACCACAGGTATCAAACTAGAAATAAAACATGAAAAGAAAGCAGAGGAAGCCAAAAATATGTGGAGACTGAACAACATACACTGAAGAACTATTGGGTAAAGAAGAAATTTAAAAATACCCCAAGACAAATGACGATGAGGACACAACCTACCATGGGACATGGGTAGAAGGAAGGAAATAATAATTATAGCAGAATTATATGAAACAAATTCAGAGATAATCCAAAAGATCAATGAAACCAAAAGGTGGTCATTAAAAACAAACAAACAAACAACAAAAAAAAACTTCTTGCTAGGCGTATAAGGAAAAAACTCTAATAAATGGAATCAGAAAATGTTACACCAGATATTTCAGGAAACAGAGGATCATAAGTCACTAAAAATCTACATGTCAACAACTTGAAGAACATAGCATAATCTACAAGAAATGGACACATTCTTAGAAGTATACAACTTTCCAAGACAGATTCTGGAAGAAATCGAAAACTTGAGAGACCAATTATATGCAAGAAAACTGAAACAGTTATCGAAATTTCCAAAAAAATAATGCCCATGACCAAACATTTTTACTAGAGAGTTCTTCCAAACCTTCAAAGATGAACTCATACCTACCCTTCTCAAACTCTTCAAAAAATGAAGGAAAAGTGAATGCTTCAAACACATTTTTAATGACCACCATTTCCTTGCTACCAAAAACAGACTAATATCATAAAAAAGAAAGCTACAGAGCAATATCCCTGATGACCATACATGCAAAAACCCTAAAAAAAAAAAATAGCAAACGAAATTCAGCAATCCCTTAAAAAGAATCACATGTCATGATCAAATGGAATTTATCCCAGCAACACAGGATGGTTCAATATTTGAAAATCAAGCAATGACATATTAGCTCAAACCAGTAAGACTATTATCAAAAAGCCAAGAAAAAAAAATAGTTTTCCTGAGGATTAGGGGGTAAAGGAAAATTGTGCACTGTTGGTGGAAATGTATGTGTAAAAGTATGTAAAAGTAAGAATGTTAAGGGTGACAAAGCAAGGTGCCAAAGCCTGGCGCCCAGCAGCTGTAAAACATCAAGGACTGTAACCTAAGATAAACTTCCCCTGGCAGCCATAAAACTTCAAGCTTTATAAACTCCCCGGCAGGGGCAAAAGGCTTCAGGGCCACTAAAAGATAACAGCTCTGACTATCTGCTCGGAGACCACCCCCCCCCTTGATGTATTGCCAAATTCTGTATAGTTTGCTGAATTACTTTGCACCTGTGACTGCCTTTATAAGCTGCACCAATTCTATGCTAGGGTTGTCCATTTTTGCCTATGGGACTGCTGTATTGGTACACCGGGCTAATTGGGACCCTAGCTCGAGCTAGCAATAAACCACCGCTTTGCTGTTGCTTCGAATTATGACTCAGTCGTTATTGGACCCGTACTATACTTTAACATATGTAGTAGGTGCAGCCACTTTGGAAAAGCGGTTTCTCAAAAGAATAAAATAGAATTACCAATTCACCCAGTCATTACACTTTTGGGCATTTACCTGAAGAACATGAAACACTTATTCAAAAATAGACACGCCCCTGTTTTCACCGCAGCACTATGTATAATATTCAAAGTCTGGAGCAACCCAAGTGCTGGATGACAGATGAACAGATTAACAAACTGTGATATATACACACAATGGAATAGTACACAGATATTTTAAAACAGATGAAATTGTGCCATTTTCAAAAAGATGCATGGATATTGACCAAATTATGCTAAATCAAATGGAGAAAGACAAATGTGCTCATTTGCGGAAATGAAAACAACAGCTATCAAAGGTGTAGACACTGGCAACAGATTAGCAATTACCAGAGGGGAAGGAGGGTGGAGAGAATAGCTTGGGGGAGGATTGTGATTGTCATTTTGGTAGTGGATGTGTGTGAAATATACAGGTCCCCCGGGAGAAACTGCACACCTAAAATCTACAGTGAGTAAATTAATAGTCCCCCAATTAAAAAAAAAATTTTCCCCCAGCCTGTCCCCCAATCAGAGCCTTGGCCTGACCAGGCCTGGGAAGGACAGGCCAGGCCTGTGCTGTCCTCAGGAGCCCCCTGCACCTCCAAAGAGCCACTTCTCACCTGTGCTGCCCCAGCCTGGCCTGAGCGCCCCCCTCTCACCTGGAGACACACAGACTAGTCTCTCCTGCACCCCCAGGCTGGGCCCCTTTCACCTGGGAGCTGACCCAGGTCCTGCTCTGCTCACAGCCTGGCAGGGGCTCCCCAGCCCACAGTCACCCCCAGCCCCACAGGGTGACCCCTTCCCAGGCCTCTGACACCCTCTCCTGTTTCTCTCCCTTTCCCTCTGCTCTGGCTGATCTTCTGTCCTTACACACCCAGCCCCAGCCAGTCCCCCACGGACTATTCTTTCCATGGGGCCTTCACCCCTATACCCTCTCCCCAGGGCTTTGCTCCATCCCACCATCTACAATGACCCACTTGATAGACACAGATGCCCCCACAGTCCCCTCCTTCCCTTGCTGCTTGACCTGCCCCCTGACTGTCCCCCCTCTCAGCCCCTCTACAGGTGAGGGGTGGGGGTGGTTCTCATCTTTATTATCCACTGTCTCCTGCCAGAAAGCAGGTCTTGGAAGATGGGGATCTGTCTGTTTTGTACACAGCACCAGGCACATGGCTGATATCCTATAAATATTGGTGAAATGAAATGAAATGGCGACTGACATGTGTTTCCAATAAAAATAAAGTCAAAAGCAAAAAAAGAGGGGAAAGATGTTTTCATATTTTTGACAGTTGACTTTGAAACACCATAAACCCGTCCCTGAGAAACTGTCATCCCTTCCCCTTATGTTACAGCTCAGTGATGCTCTTAACTGTGTCATCACATGAGTGGTTGGGAAGCACCCCACCTTTCTGGAGCCAGGCCCCTCACACAGTCATCCTTCCTGAAGGAAGAGCTCCCAGAGCGATTGCCCCCACCCACCCCAGGGAGACACAGGAACAAGGAGGGACACACTCACCTGGGGACCCCCCGGGGGGCAGCTGGAGGAGGAGCAGCAGGGAGGGGAGGAGGCAGAGCACAGAGCTGGGGCAGGAGCAGGGCGCCATCTCCTCAGGGTTGGGGGGAGACAGGGCAGAGGCAGCCAGGCCCACACAGAGGGGCAGGGCAGCCAGGGGCTCTGGGCACAGGGGAGAGCAGGGCCCAGGGACCCCCCACCAGCAGGAGCAGGGCCCTTCCTGGTGACCCCTTAGGCCCTGAGACCAAGGAGGACAGACCTGGCTCCTCTCAGGGCTTCTGAAAATTTCTGTGCTTTGGAGACTATGGGCTTTTTAGGAGAAAACCTTCTTTCCCTTCCCACCCCATGGATTCCATACCCCAGACCCACTCTCCTCAGAGCACCAGGCCCCTCCATTCCAGGCACTTGGCCCTGGGGTATAAACTACCCTCCCCTCCCCATCCTCACACCCAGTGACTCCCCAGGACAGAGGCCCAGACCCAGGCCCCCATGAAGGACAGGCCAGCGCCTGCTTGGGGTCCTGTCCCCCTCAGTGTGAGCAGGTGTCCCTGAGAAGCATCAGGACACACGACATGGTCACCAAGGAGTTGGGGACCCCCACAGGCCCCTGTCCTGCTCTGTCTGCTTGTTCAGGTCACCTGCAGGTCAGTCCCTGCCCAGCCCTGACCTGCCAGGGACAAGGACAAGGTCCTGCCCCACACACAGCAGGAGCCGGGTCAGATCCCCACTGAGGGCTCATCCTCCTCCTTGCTAATTCTGTGGGGGATTCTGCCTCAGAGAGAGGGACCCAGTGGAGACAGAACAGCAAAGAAGGGGAGGTGAGTCCTGGTTGGAAAAAACACCCACAAACCACCTACTATCTGGAGGTTGGGGGAGGTAGGTGATGGTCCTGGAAGGACAGATTCTGAGGGCTGACTGTGAGATCACCTCAGTTATCAGTTACTCTCTGTGTGACCATCACATGAAGTTTCTTAACACTCTGCATCAGTTTCCAAATCTGCAAAATGGGAAAGTAAAGCATTTTCCCTCCCAAGATTGGAGTGAGAATTACATGAACTTAATTTGAAGAGTCACTACATGTCATTAGAAAAGGATCTGTAACATAAGTGTTACAGACAAATTGTTAGAATAGATGAAGCCCAAACTGCATGAGGCTGTGCTGCATCGTCTTATAGTCATGCTCTCTCCAGTACCAGCTCCCACCCCATCAGAACCCACCACACTCCCATCCTCCTCTTAACAGCCAGCTGCTCCCCAATTTTCTCTTCTTGGCAGAGAGATGTTTTCTAAATTATCATACCTGTTTTGAAAAGGTGGGACTTTTAGAGCATCTCTTGAAGCTTGAGAAGTTTCAGGGTTTCCAGCAGACTCCAAATCTTCCTGTGAAATTTGCACCAGCAAGGAGCTGCTCAGGAACCATACTGGGAGCAAAGGGGCCTCAGGGCTGAGAGAAGGTAGTTCCCAGGAGGGTAGAGAAGCAGAGGCTAGCTCAGATTGAATGGTTTAGAAATCAGTTCCGAGACCCAGAAGAGCTCTCTGGGACAAAGGAGTTACCTTCTCTAGCTCCTTCCACCACTTGAAAGTGAAAGCTGAAATGCAACCCCAGCAGAAGACACCCCACCCTCTAGACAGTGCACCCCAGTTATCAGGAAGGAAACAGCAGGATGGGAGGAGCCAGCAGAGGGGAGGGGCAGGTACCCTGACACCCCTGCAGGCACAGGGGCAGGCGCCCACCCAGCACCCCTGTTGAGCACCCACTGCACCCCAGGCTACTTGGCCTCCAGACCCAGAACTGGGGTGAGTGTGGGGCCCAGTCAGGAAGGACACTGAGCCCCGTGCAGGGCTCTGCCTATGCCCGATGGTGACACCCAGTGACCCTGTCTTAGCCATTACCCCGCATGGCAGGGCCTGTGAGGAGCCCCCAGGGGGCTGTTTCTCCTCCTCACAGCAGCTGACCAGGAGCCCCCCCCACCCTGGACACCAAGAGTCACACTGGGCACCAGGAGCTGCCAGGACCTGGTCCTGCCCACACTGCGTGGACGGGGCCTGCGGCTTGTTCAGATGTTGGTGTCCACCGAGACCTGGTCACATGACCAGACCCTGTCCCACAGGACACAGGGTCACCATGGAGGCCCGATTCTGTGTCTCCAAGGACACCATGGAGCCTGGGCCTCCCCTCCCCTCTCACTTCTTGTGGTTTCCCCTCCTCAGTGAAGGGCACCTATGCCCCCCCCCACCCCGTTATCTCTGCCAGAAACTCCAGGGTCATCTTCATAGTCCACTCTCCTCACAGTCTGTTTCCAGCGCACCCAAGTGTTCAAATCATGTCCATAAACAAACCTATTCCAAGTCACCTTCATTTCTCACCTGGCCCAAAAGTCTTTACCCCACCTCCAACTTCACCTCCTCCAGTTCATTTCCCCCCAAGGTCATAACTATCTCCAGTCAGCTCATGTCACACTATTGCCTCATCCGCTCTAGGAACCCTTCCGCTTAAAGGAGGGGCTCCCAGGCCTCCCCCTCCCTCTCTGATCCCCTCCCATGCTCTCCCAAACTCAAGCTTCACAGTCACTTGTGGCAGCCTATACGCCCCATATTGTTTTGACAAGGTCACTTTATGGGTGGAGAGCCTTCAAGGAATTGTTCCCATGTAAGTCAGGATGCAATATTTCTTCTCGCAAATAATTTAAGTATAATTTCAGGTGAGAACAATAATTAAGTTTCTCCACCATGCCTGCATGCACTAGCCTTTCTCATTAGATCCTGGCAGCTAGATGTCCTTCTGACAGTGAAGTGTCCTTGCCCAGTCAAGGGTTAATGTTTGAAACAAAGAACATTTAATCCCTTCCCCTATTTCCCTTCCTTGCCTCGAAAAATCAGCATATAGTTCCTTAGAGATTAGCATAAAGATGTTTCTTTTATTAAAGTCTTAGTTTCAGACAATAGGTATTGAGACAGCAGCCTCCACCCTAGGCCTAGGGCAAAGGTTGAAGATTATGTCCTGTACCTTGCTGGTATTTACATCACAACAAGACATTTTTCCAAAGTTCCTCAATTCTCCTCAAAGTATGTAATTGATTATGCATCTGAATATCTGTAATCACCCTGCCATTGTCAGTAGTTAATTCTTCTTATGCTTTAAAAACCCTG
>PVIJ01009941.1:0-26889 GCA_004024925.1 Scalopus aquaticus | reverse complement strand
CAAAAAATAAAGTGGAATGGCCTGATCACACTCTCTGGTGTGTGCTGTCTCTCACTCCCCACCCCCTTTCCCCCCACGCAACTCTCCTCCGATGCTTTCCCCACCACCTCCAGGAATCCAACCTCGGTCAGAGCAGGCCTCTGACAGTCACTGATGTTCTGCTGCCTCTGCTCCCCAAATCTTCACCTTTCAGGTCTCCCTTAAAGTGACCTGCTCAGAGGGGCCTCAGGCAACCTCATGATCCCCCTTGTTCCCCAACATGTGCTTGTTAGGGTTTGGGGACCTGTTCTCCCCAACAGACCTGAGTGTGTCATCTGGGAACCATGTGGGGTCCCAGGGAGGCCCTGAGAGTCCTGCTCCTTGTGCAGCAGGGAGGGGCCCTCACCAGCCTCAGCTAAGCCCGTCTGCAGAGAAGGCGCTGCCCATCGACTACTCAGAAAACCCCTCAGTCCACTGAGAACTTTGAGATGCCACCTCTGGCCTGAGCACCAGCCCCTGATGGACACAGCGTCCACCATGCTCCCTTGTCTGTTTTCCGTCCCCTCCAAACATAACTGATCACATCTCACTGAGCTGGAAACACCCAGGTCAGCACCTATGCCTCCCCCCAGGCCCGCCTAGGGCTCAGGGTCCCCAGGCAGCAGCTGGCCAGTGTGGCCCTCACCGCACTCCTGGCAGGGTGTCGTCCTCACACCACCTTCTACCCACCAAGTATAACAGGGTGGTCCCCAGGAGATGGGGTTCCGCTCTCCCTGCCTTGTAACACAGGGACCGGACTCCCTCACAGGGTCCCAGCCTCACACCAGCAGGACTGTCCTGCCAGGGCTCACTCTCCCTGTCCTGAGGGGCTGCGTGTCTGTCCTCACGGAGCACGGGGTTTCTCTCATCACAATTTCTGCCCTGAAACAAAATATGGGTGTGTACAACCCAGGATTTCTAGAAATACCTGAACGGATCCCACTTTGTTATCCTTAAGGTCATTTGTGACAATCTCCCTTTAGACTCAGGAATATTAAGAAAACCTGTCTTTATCTGAAAATAACTAAGAACAGGAAAATACTCTCCTCTGTGTTTACCCCCCCCCCTCCCCGCCACCACCATCCCTGCCCAATGGAGACGCTTCTCAAGGCCTAAGAGACATTTGGAGAATTTGATGAAGAGACAGAAGGAAGAAAACCAAACTCCACTGAACACCTACTAAGTGCCAGGAGCCGGCCTGCACAGGTGGTGTCTGTGGTCCCTGATTCTCTCACCTGCAGACAGAGATGAAGGAGCCTGAGTCCTGCCCTCTGTGTAGGGGCATAATCCAGGACCTTCCTGGGGGAGGGGCTGCAGCTGCAGGGTGTGCCCCACCCCCACCCCAGCTCTCAGCCCAGCCCAGCCCCACACCCCTCAGGGGAAGGGGAGCAGGAAGGGGACTTTGGACCCTAAACTGCCTGAGGACACACCCAGAAACCTCTTCTCCCTCTGAATGCAGCCCTTGCGCCCACATGGGGAGGGTATGGGAGGAGGGAGAGAGCCTACTGCAAGTATCCCTGGACAACACTGAGGGACACTGGACACCCTGCAGAAGGACACACACTCCCCTCACTGCCCCTCCCAGCTCCTCAGGGCCTGGTCCTGCTGTTTTGTCAACGCACACTGTTCCCTGTGCTCTGCTCTGTCTTGTCAGATATGTTATCCTGATCCTGATGGGTTAATAATTTACTTTCCTGTTCAACCAAAGTATAATACCTGTAGTCTGTTCATGGTTATGTTGGGAGGGAAAGGATATCTTGAGCAAACTCCACAAACAGGTTTTATGGACCCCACCCCCACCCCCAGACCAATGAGATCCAAGACACTGGGGCTACAAATCCCATAATGTCCTCACCACTGAAGGGAGGATGCTGGGGACTGAGGGTGGAGTTAAGCACCAGGCTTGGCATAGAACCAGGCAGGTGGGCCTCTGGGTCTTTTGGATTTTTTTCGCTGGCTTTCAGTGTGCTATTGGGGTTCTAGTTCAACAGAACTGGTAGAATGCATTCACCAATCTCTTTCTTTCTCCCTGAGTTATCCATTTTTTCATTTTCCCCTTTTGTAAATTAATCCTGCAATTGAGTCTTATCATAAGTATCTTTTAAGCACATGGGTGAGGGCCCACTGTCAGGCCAACCCATTCCACATTGGGGTTGCCCTAGAACAGTTTCAAGTATTTTGGAAATAGTTTCAGGTAAATACATGAAGAAGCTAGAAACAGTGGCAAATATAAAATGAGTTGTAATTTTAAAGTACAACTATTGATGGGCAGATTAAACCCCTTTTCATGAACATGCAATCCAGTAGAGTTTAATTTATCGTGGCTCTGTTAAAAGGAAGAATTCAATGGATTATCTTGCATTGCAGGAAAATAATCAAAGCAGTGTCTGCTTGCTTCATTGCTGGATAGGGTGAGGCAGCTGGTAGGAGGAAGAGATGGGAAAGTAAAAGAAACACACACACACACACACACACACACACACACACACACACACACACAGATGGCTTTATCTTTCTTTTAAATTCCCTGACCAGCAAGACCCTGGCTGTCACCCTTTAACTGGGTGGTCCCTGGGAGAAAGGGTGTGTCCCAGATTCCCTGTCCCACCCAAGGTAGGGTGGAACTGAGCAGGATATAAGAAGCTTGAGAAGAGAGACAGGACACACACAGAGGAGATGGAACACAGACAGAAGACAGGAGGAGACAGAAGAAGGATGGAGAGCCAGAAGAGGCCCAAGGAGCAGAGAGACTTGTAAAGAAGTTGCACTGGCCCGGACTGATTGAAATAGATGCACGTGAGAGACCCATGGGGAAGTTAACGATGGCTATGTTGATTTTGGTTTTGATTTTGTTCTGTTCCTCCCAGAATTGTCTGGCTGTTTCTGACCCTTATGTGTGGGTCCCTGCCAAAATCTGTTCTAGACTTGTGGCAGGCTTTCAAGACTTGCTTTGGGCCAATTCCATTTGGGTGGACTTTTACCCATGAGGAGTTGGTTAACATTGGGTGCTTGACTTAGAAAATATATTCTTTGCTTCCCTGTCCTTTATAGTTGTATTAAAGTTTCTGACAACAAAAGGTCCTATATGTTTTGTATTGATGCGGCAGATGGCAGAACTCATTTAGACCAGGGCAGGTCTGGGGGTTTCAGGGGTGCCCTCTCCCTGCCCTGTAACAACCCCATCACTGAAACAGCCACCTAAGGTGCCCCAGGGGCTCCCACAGACCCTCACTAACTCCCAGGGGTGTTGTCTGTCCAGGCCCCCTGGTCTGTGCAGAGCCCTCCTGGCCAGGCCCCTGCCCACCTCCTCTGGGTGAGCTCCCCCTCTGTGTGCTGGGTCTGAAGCCCAGGGAGGTGAGGAGGCTGCATCTACCCCTATCCCCCACCCCCAAGCCATGAGATAAAAGGAAAAGGCTGAGACCACCGAGGGACATTCCTGCAGACATTGTAAATTTTTTGCACTAATATATTAATACAAGCAAAAAATGAATAAGAAATTAAATGGAAAGGAAGCTGACAGAAAGATGTGAACGAAAGGAAAGACAAAGCAGACAGGGAGGGGAAGAAGAAAGAGCAGGACCTCCCTGCACTCAGCACAGACACACCTGGGAGGAGCCCCTAGGATGGACACACATCTGTCCAGAGTGTCCCCAGGGTGTTCCTGGAGGGTGGGGGGCCTTCAGGGGCAGAGAGGGGACCTGTGCACTGCCCAAGTGGGGAGCCAGTCAGGGAGCTGGGAGATCTCACTCCCTCTCCCCATCCAGGTACTTCAGGACCCTCCAGGAGTCCCAGGGAAAGTCAGGGTTAATCAGGTAGCTTCAGGGACAGTGCAGGCAGGGACACTAGAGAGTTAATGAGGTGCTAACCAAGACATACTCCAGAGATAAGGACAGTAAATTCTAAGTGCTAACCAGACATACTCCAGAGATGAAGTCAGAAATCTAAGAGGGCAAATGGAGCAGTAAATTTTAAGACCAAAATTTAAGGCTAATTGGGACAGTAAATTTTAGGAGACCTTGGACAGGGGAGGTAAAAAGAAATACTCTAAGATAAGAGCTGGAAAAACGGGCACAACTGCCCAGTGGAGTGTGGCCACTGGGAGAAAGAGCCTATCAAAAAGCAGGATGATGAGATTTTAGAATAGAGGGGAAAATGGTTTAAATACCCCTGGACACAGGCCCACAGCGGCTTACTTGCCACCCCCCCCCACCAAGTACAGAGTACCTGGGTGTCCTTACTTTCTTCCTTTATTTATTTTTACTTATTTTTTATTATTATTTTTATTTATGTCTTTTACATTATTATGTATTCCCCATAGGTTACCCACCACTGATTCACCGGTGAACCATCACCATAGTCCCTTGTGCTCTTTTCTCCCCCGTTTTGAGCCCTTCCCCCCACTCCCTTGCTGAATGTCTCTCTCATTTGGTTCCCTTATATTCCTGCTCTAAGTGAAACCATTTGATATTTTTCTTTTTCTTTCTCTTATTTCTTATTATAAGGGCTTAGCATGAGCCATTCTAGCTCCATCCATGTTGCTGTGAATTGCATGTGTTTATCTTTTTTGAATGCTGAATAGTATTCAACCTATATGACAGTTTTTCGAACTGCTGTAAATGGAGCTTCCATACGACCCAGCAATATCACTCCCAGGAATCTACCCAAAGGACACAAAAGCATTAATCCAAAAGGATACATGCACCCCTATTTATTGCTGCACTGTTCACAATAGCTAAGACATGGAAACAACCCAGGTGCCCAGAAATAGATGACTGGATCAAGAAGATGTGGTACATATACGCTTTCTTCCTTTAAATAAACTTTACTTTCTTAAACAAAGTTTGTTTCTCTCTGCCGACTTGTCTAAAATGTCTGCAAACTCCTTTTTATGGCTTCGTGGGTCAAGAACCTGTGGTGGTTCAGGGCTAAATTAACAGCGCACCGAGCTTCATCCAGGGACAAGGGGAAAACTGGTAGAGCCTAGGCGGGGTGATGCTGTAATTTCAGGTTTCAGGTCCAATCTCCAGGCCAGGAGTGGACCCCAGGCTGCAGGGGCAGCGCTGAGTCCCGACCACTAGACCCCACGGGTTGGTGTCACACGAAGCTGCAGCAGGAACTTCGCTGATGCTCAGGCAAGCAAGTAAAAGGAGGCAAAATTTGTTTAGAGAAAGAAAAAGTTTATTAAGGAGAAAAGGAACAGAAATAAAGTGGGACTCCCAGGCCAGCATAACTGGGGAGGTGGGGGAGGGCGCAGGGGAGCCGAAGTGTAGTCCTGTCTCAGGGAATATAAACCTTCTTTCCTAGTTATTCTAAAGCGCCATCAGTCTCTGTGTGATTGGTTAGTTCTCAGTGGTCTCACTCTGCCTTAATGTCTCTGTGCCCAGGACTAAGTCTCTGTGTCCCAGTCTTT
This sequence comes from Scalopus aquaticus, assembly GCA_004024925.1. Lineage (NCBI taxonomy): Eukaryota > Metazoa > Chordata > Mammalia > Eulipotyphla > Talpidae > Scalopus > Scalopus aquaticus. The sequence goes on along the minus strand of PVIJ01009941.1, from coordinate 21,461 downwards.
ATCTTAGCATACTTCTCTTTATCCTTTTGCCCCTACTCCTGGGTGTTTGTTAGTTCCCTTTGGAATTTGTTGCCCTTATCTCTGGAGCTTCTTTAACTCTTTCTTATGAAGCCCCTGCCTGCACTATCCCTGAAGCTGCCTAATTATCCCTAACTTGTCCTAGGACTCAGAGGGTGTGAGCAGCAAGTGTGGCTGATGGGTGGGGGCCTGGCCCTGGGTCCTCTGTCTTGAGGGAATCAGAGGGGAGATCCTGGGGCAGCAGATGGGGGGAAACCCCCACCCACCCTGAGAGGCTGATATGACAGTCCCAGGAGGCCCTCACTGCACCTTCCTGTTCAAGGACTTGTCCCCACAGCTGAGCTGCAGCTGAGGCCCTGAGGCCAGGCCCTGCTGTCTACAGACATCACCACAGACCAGGCCACTGTCACCAGGAGCCATTTGACCTGAACATGACAGGCTTCACTTCAATGAGTGTTTTACTGTAACCAACTGAGATGTCTTACTTATTTTACAGCTGAGAGACAGAGACTCAGCACCAGAAGGGATCTACCCTGGGTCACTTAGTTGTGTGGCTATAACAGGGTGGTTCCCAGAAAAAGGGTGTGTTCCAGGTTCCCTGCCCCACCCAAGGGAGGGTGGAGCTGAGCAGGGGAGATAAGAGGCTAGAGAAGAAAAAGAAGGACACAAGACACAGAGGAGAGAGGAGAAAGAAGGAAGCAGGATGGAGAGCCAGAAGAGGCACAAGGAACAGAGAGAGATGTAAATAAGCTGCACTGACCTGGACTGACTGAAACAGCTGTGGGTGAGAGACCTGGGGGGAGGTTGACTATGGCAATGTTGATCTTGGTTGTGATTTTGCTTTTTAACTCCCAGAATTGTCTGGCTGTTTCTGACCCTTTTCTATGGTTCCCTGCCAAAAGGTGTTTTAGACTTGTGGCAGGCTATTGGCCCTTGCTTTGGACCAATCCCATTTGGGTGGACTTTTACCCATGTGGGGTTGGGTAACTTTGGATGCTTGATTTAGAAACTATATTCTTTGTCTCTTTTGTATTGTATTAAAGTTTGTTTCCACTAAGTTCTTACATGTTTGTCTTGATGCAGCGCATGGCAGAACCTATTTCGAGCGGGAAAGTCTGGGGGTTCTGGAGTGCCTCTCTCCCTGCCCTGTAGCAAAACCACAGGGCTCTGTCATCCTCTGGGGAAGTAAGATAATGTAACAGGGTGGTCCTCAGGAAAGGGGAGTGTCCCAAGACCCCAGCCCCACCTTAAGCCAGAGAGATCCAAGACACCTAGTGTAACAGGGTGGTCCCCAGGAGAAGGGGTGTGTCCCAGGTTCCCTGTCCCACCCAACGTAGGGTGGAGCTGAGCAGGATATGAGAAGCTTGAGACACACAGAAGAGAGGACACACACAGAGGAGACACACAGACAGAAGACAGGAGGAGATGGAAGAAGGATGGAGAGCCAGCAGAGGCGCAAGGAGCAGAGAGACTTGTAAAGAAGCTGCACTGGCATGGACTGGTTGAAATAGACGTGGGTGAGAGACCCGTGGGGAGGTTAACGACGGCTGTGTTGATTTTGGTTTTGATTTTGTTTTGTTCCTCTCAGAATTGTCTGACTGTATCTGACCCTTTTGGATGGGTCCCTGCCGAAAGGTATTTTGGTTCCTCCCAGAATTGTCTGGCTGTTTCTTACCCTTATGTGTGGGTCCCTGCCATAAGCTGTTCTAGACTTGTGGCAGGCTTTTGAGACTTGCTTTGGGCTAATCCCGTTTGGGTGGACTTGTACCCATGAGGAGTTGGATAATATGGGGTGCTTGACTTAGAAAATATATTCTTTTTCTTCTCTGTCTTTTCTAATTGTATTAAAGTCTGGTTTCCACAAAAGGTCCTGTATGTTTTGTATTGATGCGGTGGATGGCTGAACCCATTTGGTACAGGGCAGGTCTGGGGTTTCGGGGGTGTCCCTCTCCCTGCCCTGTAACACTAGTACTACAGATCCCATAATGCCATCATCACCGAAGGAAGGATGCTGAGGACTGAGGGTGGAGTGAAGCAAAGGTGTTTTGGTATATTAGACCAGACATGTGAGCTTTGCTCTCTCTGTTGCTCGTGGTTGTTGATCGCCAGTTTTTGAGTGTGCCATTGAGATTCCAACTCAGCAGAAATGGTAGGGCACATTCACCAATTTATTCTTTATTTTTTTTCCTTCCCTTTTTGTAAATAAACCCTTTTCATTAATTTCATTGTGTGTGTCTGCAGTAGAGTCTTATAAGTCCCTTTTAAGCGCACGGGTGAGAACCCACAGACAGGCACCTGTATATTGAGGCAGCCCTGTAACAATAGGAGAAGTTTTACATTTAGTGGAGCCCAGGGTAAAATAAGCTCTAAAGGGTCAGGGTTGGGGTCTCTTTGCTTTGGAATTTGCACAGCTGGTTTTTCAATTACTGGATGGAAAAGGGGAGCTGAGTGTGGGTCTGCAGCCTTTGTGCTAAATTGCTGGGTTACCTCAAAACTGGGGTCAGTGGAGAGGCTAAATATTAGAAAATATGTTTAAAATACTATAATCTCATCTCTTTTGGTGTGTTATGTTTGTTTGTTTGTTTGCTTTCATAATCTGTGTAATGTTTGTAGCTATTTGTTGGCTGAGCTGCATGTCCACTCACTGAAAGGAGTAAGAGAGCAAAAGAACTTGGAGACCCAGCTCCAAACCCCCCTGAAGGTCTCTCTGGAGCAGCAGGGCTCCCAGAGGGAAGTAGGGTCATCCTGCAGCACCTGCCTGGGGGGCAACAGAAAGAGGAGCTTCTTGGTGGGGAAGGAGCCCAGGGACCAATATAAAGGCCATCAGGCTTGTCTCCCAGGTTCTGTGAGGCTCTTCTGTCCCCTTGTGGCCAGTACAGGGTGTACACTGAGGGAGACATAGGCGGATGCAAACAGGGAATGTTGCAGATGGAGACAAGAGGACAGGAAACAGCCACAAAAATACAAACCCTGAAGAATATGAAGAAAAGCCAAAACAGATCAGTGATGGCAGAAGTCAGTGAGGAGTTGTGGGAAGCCCAGTCCACACCCTTTGTTCCCAGGATGTAGTTTGGCACCAAGTCCTGGGAATCAGGTAGGGACCCTCTTCCTAGATAAAAGTCCGGGAACCCAGTACAATTTGGAACTGGACCCTTCCATATAATTACCTGGGTTACCCTGAACGTTGTGACCCAGGCTTAACTGGCTCCCTTCTGCGGGCTAAACACGGTTCTCTTTTGTCTCCCTTAAAGAAATATGTCTAGCACATTGCTCTCACTTTCTTTCCTCATACTGTCTAGGATCTTGCCGGAGTCCAGCTCCAGCCAGATTGGGGTTCCCAAAAGGAGGGAGGTGTCGGCGTATGATGAGGCAGGAACAGTCACTCGTCCTGGTACAAGTCTCTCATTTATTTAATTCTGGTGGGTCTTTTCTACATTATAAGTGGGCAGTGGATTACATCAGTATAAACATAAAGAGGAAAAAAGGAGAAGAGCGAAAGTAGACAAAAAGGTGTAACCTATTATCTATAGCATCAGGGCTTGTCGATCTGCTCTCCAAGATCATCTTCTCTGGTTGATGACTCATAGAGGTCAAACCTTAAATTCCCCAGCCAAGCATTCAATCCTGTTAACAATGCTTCCATAGATCAGCTTCTGGGTCCTTTGTCCTGCATTGGTCCTCAGTCCCCTGGGCATTCCCAGTCATACCTTGTGATGCATTCTCTTCCCCTAAGTGATCTGCTTAGAAGATAAAAGGCACCTAGTAGGGTTGGGCTCCTAAAGCTGATTAACCAGGCAGTACTTGACCTTGGGACGGAAAGCAGAGCTTGAAGGTAACTAAATGGTGGTTAGTCAGGCAGCTTAGAATTAGCAGACCCACACAGGATCTTATCAAAAGCCTAATTCTAAATTAAAATGGAACACCCAAGATTCAGTACAACATGCTTTGGTTTGCACATCTCGCCCTTACATCTATACAATTACTAGCACGACACCTAATATTGTTATCTCTAACTATAAAGATATTTATAACAAGGAAGTAAAAACTTTTAACACTACATTCTATGCCATTAAGACGTGGTTAACACTCACTATAATGTCACTTCTCTTCACATCTCACATGTGTTTATCTTAAACAGGAGGCAAAAATTTGGTTACCAGTAAATTTAACACATAAATGGATGGGTGAATCTGCCCTAGAACAAGTAACTAATGCATTAGAACATGCTCGTCAAAAACATTTTCTAGGAATCCTCATAGCAGCTGCTACAGCCGCCACTGCAGTGTAGCCCTATCTAAGTCCACCCTAACAGCTAAACAGATGAACCAATATTTCCAAAACGTGACATCAGAAATGATAACTCAATCCATTATTGATCAAGAGATTTTTGTTGAGACTTGATGCCCTGGAGGCTATTGTATCCTGGTTTGGGGAGCATCAACAAGCCCTGGGGACTCGTAGCAAACTCAGTTGTGATGCAGGATACCGTTCTATGTGTATAGCTCCTATTCCTTTTAATACAACCCTCTCCTGGGAAGAGGTTCAAAGGCAACGTCAATAATAACCTTGGATGCGATGTCATGAATCTTAGAGACAAATTGCAGCAACAATTGACACAACTGCAACAAGAAGCACAAAATGCCATATTGGCACATTTAAATGACATTACTTATCGGTTAAATCCTACAAATTGGTTTTCAGGTCTCAATGTTAGAATTTGGATTTTATTTGGTATAGGTTTATTATTTTTGTTATTTTTTTCTCCTAGTTCTAAAATCTCTGTGCTGCCTGTTCCAGAGAACTCTTCACACTGAAGCTATGCTGCCCTTCCTGCAGCTCTCCCAATATCAGCCCTTACCGGCTCCTCCATCGGATTCGTATCCAGAGCTCGAGCTTGAATAACAAGAAAGGGGGAGATGTGGGATCCCCAGTCCCCACCCTTTGTTCCTGGGATATAGTTTGGCTCCAAGTCCTGGGTGAAGCCAGAATGAAGAGTCAGGTAGGAACCCTCTTCCTAGACAAAAGTCCAGGTTGAGGATATCTGCTGAAAACGGCAGCAGACATTATGGCCAGATTGGCATAACCAGCCTGACCACTTCAACAAGAAGTTAAGTGAAATAGAATTAGAGGTAGGATGCTTGGAACAGTAACAACTTTGGCACCCCCAGGTCAACTTCCCCTATTCCCTGCCCCCCTAGTTGCTATGAGACCCATGTATCCCCCATCCACATCCCCACCTGGCACCTTCCTCCCTAGGGCCCACCTTCCCTGAATCTAACCCCTTCTAATAAAAGTGGAAAATGGGCCAAGGGGGTGGTCATATCTCCAGAGATGAAAGCCTTGAGGCTGCATCTCCAGAGAATGGCCCCCCTAGGTGACCTTTTCTCTATCTCTCACTCCTTGGACTACTTGGACTCTTGAATCGTTTCTTTCTTTGTCCCGTGATACTTCCAACCTCGTCACCCCATGAGGCGACAGAGAAGGCCCCTGAGTGTCAGATGAGCAGCTTCAGTCTAGACCCAGGGTCTGCCCCGTCCTGTCTGGGGCCTGGTGTCTCCTCCTCTCTTCAGGCTGCTGCTCAGCTCTGCAAGGGAAAGAACTTAGCTATTATTATGATTGGGATTTCAGTTACCAATTTTAACATTAATAGCAGGGGATTTTTGAATGGATTTATGTTCAAAATCATCATAAAACTAACATAAAGAAAAAAGTACTGTTTTTAAAGTAAGAAATATTTTCATAAAGACATAAACTTAACTTAGATAAAATAGAAATCAATAGTTTACTACAAAATCAACCATAATGGAATGATATTATTACAGAAGTTGATGCGGGAAGACCAAGCGGCACTCAGGAACACGGGGAACACAGGAGACTTACTATGCCGGTGAGCCCAGGAGAAACTGGCAGGCCCAGGAGAGGACCACCTCTAAAGACCTTGGCCCTGAACAAAAGCAGCAGGGAGTTTTTATACAGAGTAGCTTCTGTGTATCTTTTGGTGGGTTTCAGGGAAGAGTGACCTCAGTGGGGGTGGGGGAAGGTCACTTACAGGCAGGGGCCTTATCAGTGATTTCTGGGCAGGAGTCTTATCAGTAAGTGGTCATGCTCCTCCTTGGTATTCATCAGCAAGGGTCATGCTCATCCTTGCTATGGGGGCTAATTGTGTTTTTCCTGTTTTCCTGGTTCATTCCTGTCTTTGATGCTTTATGAGGCACCTGCCTCATACTGCATCATTATAAATATCTGGAACCTGTCCAAGACAATGATATTGAGACAGTACCAATTGTGAGCACATTGAGCAGGCAGGGCCCAAGGGACACCACAAGGAGAATTACGAGCAGGGGTTTAAGAAGGGGGAAAGCCAAGGGAGCCACGAGGAAAACGAGTCCCACCACAGAGGCTGTAGAGTCTTCCACTGTCAGTCAAGTTGCTCCTTAAGCTTCAGCCATGCATTGACCAGCCAGCCTCCGGGTGTGATTGGAGCAGGGCAGTGCTGGTTTTGGGGCTTCTCATTGGAGCCGGAGACGAAGGGGTCCTTCCAGGGTCACTGTCCACACCTCGTGGCGGGGAGGGGGGGCTCATCCCCGTGGATGGCTTGTCTGTTGCTGACCCTGAACAACCAAACAGAACCTGAAAGGAAACTGGAGGTTTTACGATGAGCTCAATCTTTACATTTTTACCTTATGCTCAGTCTTAGGCACCTAAGGATTAGCTTTCAAGGATTTTTTTTTTTTTTTTTTTTTTTTTTGGTCATCACTGGGTTAACGGTCATGCTGATTCCTTCCAGCCCACCTCCTTGTGTGAGTCAGGTTTTAGTCTTGTGATTCTTTAAGTTCTATCTCCCCCATTTTTCCCCCCTTGGCCATATCCAGCCCAAAATCTTTTGGGGAGTTGATGGGAGGAGGTCCATTTTCTGTAGCTGCTTCCTACTGGAGTAGGACGTAGAGCTTGCCCTATCTAAAAGGGCCTGGGATATGGGTTCCTTAACACTAGTCCCTGAGTTACCTTTGTGGTTTATACAGAGTCCAAGGTTTGGGGTGTCTGGACAGACTGTTCCTGTTTCATAAACTAGCCGTTTTTCATGGAGGAAGAATTTAAACTTGAAGCGCTTTTCAGAGAGCCCATAAGTGCTGGAGTAAGGCATATAGCCACAAACTCAGCAGTAGGTTTGGCTCGCTGTGCAGGGACACAAAGTGTCATGAGCATGATCATTCCGAGTTTAGTCAGGATCTAGCCACCTTTTAAACATTAAGGTTTTATCCAAGTATGATGAATCCAACGTTCTAAGTCATCCAAACTTTGAGGCAGAGCAGGTATTTGGAAGGACCCTTTTCGGGCTCCATGATGACGAGGAGAATTCCAAGTTTTCAGAAGCACCAGTTACATAAAGGGAAGTCTGCGAGAAACTTAAGTCTGTTAGAAGCAAACTTATAAAAAAATAAAATAAAATAGTTAGATAAAAAAGTGCTAGTCCTATCTGTAGGTTGAAGAGAACTAGAAAGAAATTGTTAAATTACTGAAACATGAGTTTTTTCCCATCCTCACTTCAGTTTTAACAAATGGTTGTGGAAAATAAGTTTAGTTGTAGCAAACATGGTCTGTTGTTTTGCATAAACACAAGAGCAGAATTATAACTATGCTTTTAAGATTGGCTTTACTGGAAACTTTACAAGGAGTCTCAGACTAGGCCTTTGACAATCTTCTTTCTGAGCAGAGGACCATGCCACGGTCCTGGTAGACATTGTCTGCAGATGCTGAGTCTTGGGCATGTTTTTTTCTTGAGGTTCCAAAATGTTTTTTTTCTTGAGGTCTGCTCTCCTGGTATCCTGGGGAGTGATCGTTACTCCCTCTTCCTGGTAGACCTAGAACCCCAAAAGCAAGGCGGCAACAGGCTGTTTCCAGGATGCTTCTTCGAAGACTGTGAAATCTGAGGACTCCTGAAAGCACTCTTGTTTCCAGTAAAAGCCTTAGTCACTATACTATACAGAAAAAAGTCTTATTGGATTTATGCAAATGAACATTGCCAGAGTCAATACTTACTACAGATTTTATATGATGAAGTGAGAGAGAAAAGTAAATGTTCCAGTCTACTCATTCAAAATGTGATTTGCCATTATTGTAGATAACATCTGTGAATAGCAGAAAAACTTGAAGTAACAAACTTACAGATTTTTGGAAAACAATTACTCAGAGTGACAAGGACCTTCCAGAACAGATCCACTTTCCTGACAGGTTTCAGCAATGCTGATAGGATACTATTTTTAGGTAACCTGAGAGTAAAAGAGCACCAATTTTTCTAGATTACTCAAACAGTCCTTAATCTGTCACAGAAGCTAGTGAAAGCAGTTTCAGAATGCCTTAATTTTTACATGCAAAAAAGGAACAAAGTTTGATGATACATAGACACACTACTGAAACTTAGGTTACCAAGATATTTTATAGTACGTCATCTAAGCACATGAAAGTTTTTCTTCTAAAATCCCTTTCTCAGACCCATAACACTTTCTTTTGCTTTCTTACACGTAATCTAAAACCCCTATTTCAGGCTTATAACCGTTTCTTTGCTTTCTTTACATTTAAAATCTCTTTTCACACTTTCTTCCTATCAAACATACCTCACTTTTCTTGCATCCAGAGTCACCACATTCTAGTCTTTAATTTTAGATAGTAAGACATTATACTAGCTGCCATATTATCATCTTTCCAAACTAGAAAACTTAAATAAACACATCCTTTCATTTTTTTCTTTAGCTGAGATGGTGTTAAACATTAGTTTTTCTACAATAAAAAGTAGCCATGAAAGTTAATTTTCCTTACAATAAGGAGAAAAAGTAAACTTGAAAGTTAGTTTTCTTAGGACTGGAATTCCAAATGAAATGTTGTTAATGCAACAATTTAACATACCAAGATTTTTCTAGACTGGCAAATAATCAGACAAGCATTAGACAGGTTGATAAAAAAAAAAAGAGAGAGAGAGAGAGAGAGGCTCAATACCATGCACATTTTTTGATATACATGTAGTTTGTCCACTTGGCTTTGGATGTCATCTTGATTTTTGCTAGGACCAAGGGGAGGAAAGTTAAGATACTTAGGAGGAAAAACCAGTTTTTTTTTAAAGAAATAAGCAGATTCTGGTTCCTGGAAAAGAACTAGGTTAAGAGTTGTCTAGGTATAGGCATTGAAATGTAATCCAGATCAATTACCTTTTTAGCTGAATACCATGAGTTTTTAGTAACACATTTTAATACAACATTATAACCTTAAGGCATGCATGCTTTGAATCTTCAGAATTTTAACTAGTTTTTTTGTTTGTTTACCAAAAAATATTAGATTGAGATCTTAAATTTTTTTTAGAATTTATCTAGGTGCCAGTTTATGATTAACCCTCCGGAGGTGAAACAGAGATCTCCTGATTTGTGCTTAAAACTTTGGCCATATGTACTAACATTTGTGAAGACACTGAGAAACCTGTTATTGATTTAGCTTTAGTTCTTTTTTTTTTTTAAAGATTTATTTATTTATACGTACAAGCTGGGGTACAGGCCAGAGGCACGGGGCGGCGAGAGGGTTCACCAGAGACAGTGGGGAGCAGAACAGGTAGATCAGAAATACACTGCTGAGGGGAGCAGCAGGCGAGGCAGGAGAGGTCTGCTGCACCATGTGGGATTCTCCCCAGTTGGGCGTCGAACTCGCATCACGCGCTGCCGACAGCTCCACAGCGCAGCGCTCAACTGCTGCGTCACCAGGGAGGCCCCAAATTAGCTTTAGTTCTTTAGCAATTCCTTTAGATGAAACACTAAACTTGTATTACAACTAAATTTGTATTTAGTTTGGAAATAACTTAGGTTTTAGTTTGACACAAAATCCTTACACTTCGAGTATCCAATTTTAACCATTACTGAAGATCTAGGACCAAAGACTATAACAATTTTAAGGATAAGTAGAGAAAACCTAAGATTATTTTAAAGTTTTTGGTTTTCATCTAAACTAGGCAGGGAACCAGTTTCCTTAAGACAAAATAATTACCTTATTTTCAGACCATGAGGACAAGAGAGGCAATAATTAAGAATTTTTATCTTGCCTTTCGTTAACTTACTATAATCTGAGGTTTGTCAATTAGCTTAAAAATAGCTGCATTTTTTAGTTTGTTAATTTTATTTTCAGAGGTTTACCTTTTGAACCAACCAATAAAACATGTTACATAGCCTATATAAGTGAGGCCAAAGTAATTTGATAAGTTTTTTTTTTTTATCTTAAACAGACCAAACAGACCTTAAAGTGTTACAGGGCAGGGAGAGGGGCACCCCCAGAACCCCCAAACCTGCCCATTCTAAATAGGTTCTGCCATCCACCACATCAACACAAAACAAACAAGACCTTAGTGGAAAGAAACTTTAATACAATTAGAAAAGACAGAGAAGACAAAGAATATAGTTTCTAAATCCAGCACCCAATGTTATCCAATCCCTTGCAGGTAAAAGTCTACCCAAACAGGATCAACCCAAAGCAAGGCCCAAAAGCCTGACACAAGTATAAAACCGCTTACAGCAGGGACCCATATAAAAGGGTCAGAAACAGTCAGACAAGTCTGTGAGTCAAAGTGCAAAATCAAAACCAAGATCAACGTCGCCATTGCTAAGCTCCCCTCAGGTCTCTCACCCACATCTGTTTCCATCAGTCCAGGCCAGTGCAGCTTCTATACATGTCTCTCAGCTCCATGTGCCTCTTCTGGCTCTCCAACCTGCTTCCTTCCTTCTCCTGTCTCCGCTGTGTCTTGTTCCTCCTTCTCTCTTCTCCAGCTTCTTATCTCTCCTGCTCAGCCCCACCCTCCCTTGGGTGGGGCAGGGAACCTGGAACACACCCTTTTTCCTAGGGACCACTCTACTACAAAAGGTGGAAGACACAGCAAAATAGAAATTTCTACCTATGGAACAGACCAGAAGACTATATCAAAATGGAAAAGAGAAACCTTTCCCCCATGGCAGTGTGGTGGCTGACTTACCAATGATCTCAGTACAGGATCAAAGGTCCAGGCAGCTGCTTACTAAGAATAATGGGGAGACCCCACATGTCAGCCTGGGTAGTCTTTTCCATTTTACTTTTCTGAGCATTTTTATCTTTTGTCTCAGCCAAAGCAAAGGTTTAGAGAATACAGTTATAGCTGAGGTGGTTATGCCTTTTGGGTTAGTGTAAGGATGTCAGGCTGAATTACAATAAGAGAACTCAAGAGGAGAGTTTGCAAGAATGAAAGGAGCAGATCCCATTACAGATGAGTGCCTGAAAGAGATTGAACCTGTCCGGACAGACTACAGTGTGGGCAGCCACAGACATAACCCCAGGGAGTGGGGCAGCCAATACAACAGTGTGAGGGTCCCGTCCACTGGGATCTGAAGGGTTCCACCAGGGGCAGGGGAGGCCAGAGGACCTTAGCCTCTTTTTTTTTTTTTTTAACCCTTACTGGACTAACTGAACTGCACCCAAACAGGGAGGGTCTAGGCAATCTCTAACCAAGAATTAATATCAGAAAACTGACCTGGGCGTCCTGTCTGGCGGGAGACAACATTCCAGACTCCGTGGACGGAGGGAATGTCAAGGGTGCTCTCTGCAGGCCATCCTACCCCCAAAAGCAGGCCATTCCAGTTCACAGAGAGTACAGAGCTTACCAGGAGTCATTTTCATACCATAGTCACCAGAGAATCCTTTTTTTGGGTCCATTCACCATTACGCCGTATGATGTCACCACGAAACTGCAGATACAAGCCCACTCAGTCTCCTTAGCCATAGCTGGGAAGAACTCAGCCAAACACTCACACAAACACAGACACACACACCAGTCATTCAGAGATTATTGCATCCCCACCCTAGAGAGTGCCTTACCTGATGGATTTAAGTAAAATCCTAAGAGATAATCAGCCTCTTCTTTGGTCTCAGTGGAGACAGGCCTGCTTAGGGAACAGGGGTGCTGGGACCCTACCGTGTACAGAAGTGGGGGAGGGGACCAGGTCCTGGCTCCACCGCTTCCTCTGAGTCCGGATGGGGAGGTGGCACATTGGTGTTGGCTGGGGTGGTCCTTCGGAGACTGCCAACAGTGGCAGGGCGCACCTTCTCCTTCCTGTTTTCCTGGCACCTAGGCCGTTCCACCACTCCTGCCAAACCAGCGGCCTGAACAGGCCAGCACGATTGGGGTTCCCTGTCAGGGAACCATATGTTACAGAAGTTGATGCAGGAGCACCAAGTGGCACGGGGAACACAGGAGATTTATCATGCCGGATCATGCCGGCGGGCCCAGGAGAAACTGGCAGGCCCAGGAGAGGACCACCTCTAAAGACCTTGGCCCCGAACAAAAGCAGCAGGGAGTTTTTATACAGAGTAGCTTCTGTGTATCTTTTGGTGGGTTTCAGGGAAGAGTGACCTCAGTGGGGGTGGGGGGAGGTCACTTACAGGCAGGGGCCTTATCAGTGATTTCTGGGCAGGAGTCTTATCAGTAAGTGGTCATGCTCCTCCCTGGTATGGGGGCTGTGTTTTTCCTGTTTCCCCGGTTCAATGTAATTATAAAGTTGATTCAAAGAACATTTTGAAGTAAAGGTTCTTTATTCTTCAGGAAGAAAGGTAGTTTGAAATACGTCTTCTAACTCAGAGCAGAGAAAAGTTGTTAATATCTTAAGGGGCAATAAAATTGAATTCTTTGATATTATTTTCTCTATGGAACAGATGACGAGTAACTTCCCAGAGGGACGTGGTCAAAAGGCGCGCCTGTGATTTTCCCCTCCCTTGAGCCACTGGTCATCTATGGAGAACACACAAGGGAAACGGACGGTCTTAGAGGCCATGTTAAAAAACTTCAAAAGGGATTCTCTGGTGACTATGATATGAAAATGACTCTCCATAAGCTCCACACACTGTGAATTAGAATAGCCGGCTTTGGGGGCAGAATGGCCTACAGAGGGCACCCTTGACATTCCCTCAGTCCACCTAGTCTGGAATGTTGTCATCCACCAGACCAGGCATATATTTATATAAAGAGGTGAGGGGGTGGGGCAGAAGGACCTTAGCCTTTTCCTGCTTACCCGACTGAACTGACTGAACCACACCCAAGTGGGGAGGGTCTGGGCTATCTCTAACCAAAAGTCAGTATAATATATATACATATATAATATAAAAATATACACATATAATACAAAAATATCTATTTTTATATAATATATATAGATTTATATATTTATAAATATATAAATAATATTTAAAAATATATATAAAAAATACAAAAACATCTATTTTTATATAATACATATAAATATATATAGATTTATATATTTATAAATATATAAATAATATTTAAAAAAATATATAAAAAAATACAAAAATATCTATTTTTATATAATATATATAAATATATATAGATTTATATATTTATAGATTTATATATATAAATAATATATAGATTATTTATAATCTATAGATATAAATAATTTATATAGATAATTTATAATTTATATAGATAATTTATAGATTTATATATATATAGATTTATATATTTATATATATTATATAAAAATAGATATCTTTGTATTATATGTGTATATTTTTATATTATATATGTGTATATATTATACTGACTCTTGGTTAGAGATAGCCCAGACCCTCCCCACTTGGGTGTGGTTCAGTCAGTTCAGTCGGGTAAGCAGGAAAAGGCTAAGGTCCTTCTGCCCCACCCCTTCACCTCTGGTGGAACCCCAAAGAAAACCTCTGTCTTGTCAGGACCAGAAGAAGACCCCCCCTTTTCCCTCCACCATATCAGTCTCCACCTCCAATGCCTCCAATGGCTCCTGTAGCTCAGAAGAAACACCCCCTTCATCTGTCTCACCTCCCCCTCTGGCACCCCAAGAAGCTGAACATACTCAATATCTGCCCTGGCCTCTGACCTCACTTCCTTCCCCACTGCGACCAAACCTGCTGCACTCTCCTCCAATATGTTGATGACCTCCTCCTGGCAGGCGCCACTAAATCAGACTGTTTACTTGGCAGGCGGGCCTTTCTTCAGCTCCTCTCTGATGCGAGCTACCATGTCTCCAGGTCAAAGGCCCAGATATGCCAGCCCCAGGTCCGCTACTTAGGTTTTTACCTGGCCCAAGGAAAACGGGCCCTGGGAATTGAACGTAAGAGACTTATTACTTCTTTTCCCACTCAGTCTAATTGACATTCCCTCCGTGAGTTTCTGAGGGTGGCAGGTTTTTGCAGGATTTAAATTCCTGCTTATTCAGCTCTAGCTAGACTGCTCTACGTTCTCTTTGCAGACCTGGAAACATCCCCCTTTCTCCTGGACACAGGATGCCCAAACTGCCTTTGAGACCAGCAAGTCTGCCCTCACCAGTGCGCAGGCTTTAGGCCTCCCTGATACTCCCAAGCCCTTCCACCTCTTTGTATATGAAAAGGACCACACGGCCTTGGGTGTCCTGACCCAACCCACTAGCCCCTGGCAGCACCCAGTCGCTTACTTGTCAAAACAACTCAACACTGTCGCCTCCGGCCGGCCACTTTGCTTGCGTGCCCTCAATGCCATGGTTCTCTTGATCAGAGAGACTGACAAGCTCATGAGACAAAGTCTCCATGTCAAAGTTCCACATTCTGTTTTGTCCCTATTGGAATCCATGGGCCTCGTCATCTTTCCAACATGCGGCTCACACAGTATCAGGGCCTGCTCTGTGGTAACCCCCACATCTCGGTGGAATCGGTCAAAATTCTCATCCCCGCCACCCTCCTTCCCGTTGGTAATGGCCCACCTGACCACGACTGTTGTGAGGTCCTGGGCAAGGTTTTCTTCACATGGCCTGATTTACACGACCACGCTCTCCCAAATCCTGACTTAACTCTGTTCTGTGATAGCAGCAGTTTCTTACGTGGTAATCTCCGTCTTGTGGGCTACGCAGTGACCAGCCCCACCTCTGTGATAGAGGCTGCTCCGTTGCTCAGTGACTGGTCATCTCAACGGGCAGAACTGTTCGCCCTCATCTGTGATCTCCATGTTGCCCGTGGCCACACGGCCAACATATACACTGACTCCCGTTATGCCTTTGCTCCTGTCCACATCCATGGTGCCATCTAAAAGGAGCATGTCTATCGGAGAGGGAGGGAGGGGGAGGGGGAGCAAAAAAAAAAAAAAAGGAGCATGTCTATCAAAGCAGCAAGTCTATCAAAAGTGCAAAGGAGATTCTCCAGCTACTCTAAGCTGTTTGGCTTCCTTCTAAACTTGCCCTCATTCACTGCCAGGCTCTGACCCCATGATGGTGGGCAACAGGCTGGCAGATACTACTGCTAAAGCTGCTGCAGAGTCTGGCCCACCCTCTCGCCTCCATCTCTGCTTCTTGCAGCCATTGCCTGCCTCTCTCAGACCCTGAATATACTGACAAGGAGTCCACATGGGCAGCCTTTGAAGGTGCCCATCAGACAAAGGAGGGATAGTGGCTACTATCCGATGGCCAGCTCTTCGTCTCTGCCTCACTAGCCTTCCACTTGGCCTCAGAGCGTCACTGCTTGATACACCTCGGAAAGACTGCTCTAGAGGCACTTCTCAAAAAGCAGTTCTTCATCAATAACACTGGTCAACACTGAGATCGTTACTGACTTAAAAAGGCCTTAATCTGTAGTATCTTGGTGTGCTGAACATAAATATAACCCTGAAGCTTTTTTATTAGCTCTCATTTTGAAGATATTTCATGTAATTCATTATATATGTTTCACTGAGTAAATTTATCCGGTAGAACTGCAACAACATCCTAAATCAGCCTAGAATGATGGAATATTGCATCGCATTGCATAATACCATCATGCACACATTATCCAGAGTTGATTGCATCATTTTCTGATGCAATGCAATACTACCGCCAGGCGGCTGCTGAAGTAAGCTGCTGTCAGCAGTGCACTATACAAAGCCCTGTCGGAAAGGTTGAGCATTGAAAATATTTCAGACTTTGTGCGAGACAGTTTAAGTTACTGTTCCATAGAACTGTTATTATTTTATCCATTTAGGCACAATACAGAACAGTAATTCTTCGAAAGTGTGTTAATGGCATGGACAATTTCTGCTGTATTTGCGGGGAAGTGAAATTTGCCAACCAGAAGAAAATTATCACTTCTCAAGGTAAGAAGGCTTATCATCTTTACTTCGGATGCAAGGTTGGTGACCAAGACAAGCCTTGGGCCCCGCATATATGCTGTGCTACATGTACAACACAGCTTTCACAGAGGTGAAATGGCAAAAGACCATCAATGCCATTTGCAGTCCCCATGATGTGGTGAGAGCCAAGCAACCACATAAAAGACTGTTACTTCTGCTTGGTTCCTCCTCTTTCTGGCAGAATAATGAAGCAAAAGAAGTTGAGAATAGTCTACCTAAACATTCTGTCTGCATTGAGATGACCGGTTCAACTACGTGCTGCAGGGTGACGTGAAACAAGCATGGAATGCTTTTCACCTAGTGTCTACAAACTTTCTTGGGAATGTTAGGGCAGAAAACTACAAGGAACTAGTAGAAGACATGCTGATGCAGTATCAGAAACTTGACTGCAATATGTTTCTAAAGATCCACTTCTTCATTCCCATCTGGATTTCTTCCTGTGGTATGGTTAGTGATGAACATGGCAAACGCTTTCATCAAGATATCACATCAATGGAAAAAAGATACCAGGGAAAATGGTCCACTCCAATGCTGGCTGACTACTGCTGGACACTCCC
The DNA here is from genome assembly GCA_004024925.1 of Scalopus aquaticus. Taxonomy (NCBI): domain Eukaryota; kingdom Metazoa; phylum Chordata; class Mammalia; order Eulipotyphla; family Talpidae; genus Scalopus; species Scalopus aquaticus. The sequence continues at coordinate 4,712 of PVIJ01009941.1, read as the reverse complement.
CAGAGATGATCCTGAACAGCTGCACAAGACACAAGCCAAGAAATCTAAGAAGTAGTCTATGACTTGAATTTTTACAGGTATTAACTTTAGGCCTGTTACTATTGGCCTGCATTTTGTGATGTAAACATCAATTTATTGCAGATTACAAAAAAACTAGAGCCAAAATTAGAATTTGACTGTCATATTTGTGTTGAGCACATACAAATTGATAGGAAATGACTAATTTTATTTCAGTGACATGACTTTCATAAAAATTTGTTGACCAGTGTTATTTAACTTGTACAAAAAAAATGCTGAAACAAATTGGGCCAATCTGGAGATATTAAAACTTCATAGAAATAGTCAACTTCATTGACAAAAATAGTCATTTCTTTTCAGTATATATATTAATTGATAAATGTGTTCTAAAATATAGGCGATCTTAAAACTCAGTATATTCTTGTATAATATTATTGGTTAATTCCAATTATCCTGAAATATATATGTGTGTCACAAGGGCCAGGCTCCAGCCCATAAGCATATTCACTGCTCACCCCCTACCCCCAGGTCTGCCAGGTCTCCCCTTGACCCTGGAGGGCTCTGAGATGCCTGGATGGGAAGAGGGAGTGAATTCCCCCAGCTCCCTGATGGGGTCCCCTGCACGGGGGTCCCCTTTCTGTCCCTGAGGCCCCACAGGAACATGCTCGGGACACTCTGGGCAGAAGTGTGTCCATCCTGGGTGCTCCTCCCAGGATCCAGTTTGGGAATGAACCAGACCACGGGGGTGGTATCTGTCCAGGGCCCCTGGTCTATGCAGAGCCCTCCTGGCCCAGGCCCCTGCCCACCTCCTCTGGGTGGGCTCCCCCTCTATGTGCTGGGTCTGACCTTCCAGGGCAGGTGAGGAGGCTGCACTCCCCCCAGGGTCTGAGATAGATAAAGGGAAAGGGCTGAGACCAGGGAGAGACATTTTTACAGAAGTTGTAATAAATTTTTTTGTACCTATATTAGTATAAGCAAAAGATGAATACGAAATTAAATGGAAAGGAAGTTGAAAGAGAGAAAGATGTGACAGGAAGGTAAGACAGAGCAGACAGGGAGCAAAAGAAGGAAGGGCAGCACCTCCCGGCACTCAGCGCAGACACACGATGGGAAGAGGCCCCAAGGTGGGCACACTTTTGCCCAGAGAGTCTCTGCATGTTCCTGTGGGGGTTTCAGGGGGGCCTGTGCCCTGCCCATGCAGGGACCCCATCAGGGAGCTGGGGGAATCACGCCCTCTCCCTATCCATGCACTTCAGGCCCCTCCAGGGTCAAGGAGGCACCTGGCAGATCCTGGGGGAGGGTGTGAGCTGCAAGTGTGGCTGATGGGCTGGGACATGGGCCCGGGCCTGGGTCCAGAGGGAATCAGAGGGGAGGGGCTGGGGCAGCAGAAGGGGGAAACCCCCACACACCCTAAGAGGCTGATCTGACAGTCCCAGCAGGCCCTGCCCCTTATGCAATCCTGGGAAGCTCCACTCACCCTCACTTTCCTTGCTTAATCCTTTATCCACTGGTCTCTACTGGCTCCCAGGGGCACTTCATGGTATAGACAATGCTCATCACATCATGTCATGTCTAGGGTATATACAATCAGCATGACTGATCTCTGTTGATATTATCTTGATCACTGAATTTAATCTTATTTGATCTGTTACTGAAAAGGAGTGGATGATAGGCAGAATAATGTATCCCAAACAATTAAGTCCACACTGTTCATCCCCAGAGCCTATAAATATTTATAGTACACAGCAAGAGGGGATTGAGAGAGCAGAAAATAATGGAGATTCATCATCATCTGTCTATGGGATAAGGACACATCCAGAGTTATCTAGGTTCCTTATAAGTGGAATGGGTGGTAGGACAGGAGATCAGAGAGACCCCATATTTAATAGACTTCTCTTGGTGTTCCTGGTTTGAAGATGAAGGAATGAGAACTTATGTCAAAGGATGAGGGACTATGAAATTTAGAAAAAATCAAGGAAACATATTCTACCCTAGATTCTCCAGAAAGCTATGTAGCTCTGTAAATACCTTGATTTTAGGCCAGGAATAGCTCTCAGACTCCTGTAAGATAGTAAGTTGTGTGTTTTTTAAGTCACTAAGTTTGTAGTAATTTGTTACAGCAGCAGTATAATACTAAGGCAAGGAGTGTGTTAAGTCTCCAACTTATATCAAAAAAATAATTGATTTGGATATTTCTCAGTTTGGTTATATCGGTTTTTGTCTCACGTATTCTGATATTCTGTTGTTAATATACACATCCATACAGGTTTAGAATATTTTATGTCTTTGAAAGTAATCAACTCATTCATCATTATTTATTGTTCTTTACCTGAGACTAATAAAAATCACCTTTCCTTTGATTAGTGTTAGGATTGTAAAACAATTTCCATATTTTTATTTCAAATTTTCTGCATTTTTATAATTTAAACTTGGTGATTCCTTGACAATGTACACAAAGGCATCGTCTTTTTCATCTATCTAATAATCTCTTTACTTTTGATTGTGTGTTTAGGCCATTTAGATTTAGAGTGGTTTTTCATTTACATTTTATTCTTGTTTTCAATTTTGATATTTCTTTTATTTATTTTTAATTGAGGTAATATTGGGATAACCCAATGAGGTATTACTGGGGGAAGGTGACGTGGGAAAGACCAAGCGGCACTCAGGAATATGGTGAGCTTAAGAGGTTTAGTCACACTGGCAGGCCCAAGGGGAGTCATCTCCAAAAACCTGGACCCCAAGTAAAGAAAGCAGGGACCTACTATACAGAGCCACTTCCGCATAACTTCTGCGGGTTTAGAGAAGTATAGTTGTCGCAGCCTAGACCCCCATATTGTCTTGACAAGGTCACTCTATGGGTAGTGAGCCTTCAAAGAAGTGTTCCCAAAGTCAGGATGCGATATTTCTTCTTGCAAATAAATTTAAGTATAATTTCAGGAGAACAGTAACTAAGTTTCTCCACCATGCCTGCATGCATTGGCCTTACTCATTAGCTCCTGGCAGCGAGATATCTTTGAAACAATGATGTGTCCTTGCCCCTCAAGGGTTAATGTTTGAACAAAGAACAACTAATCCCTTCCCCTATTTCCCTTCCTGGCCTGATAAAATCAGCTTAGATTAGTTCCTCCAGAGATTAGCATAAAGATGTTTCTTTTATCATTGGTCTTGGTTTCAGACAATAGGTATGGAGACAGCAGCCTCCACCCTAGGACTAGGGCAAAGGTTGAAGATTATGTCCTTTACCTTGCCGGAATTTACCTCAGATAAGAGACATTTTTCTAAAGTTCCTTGATTCACCTCAAACTATGTAATTGATTATGTATCTGAATATCTGTAATCACCCTGCCATTGTCAGTAGTTAATTCTTCTTATGCTTTAAAAACCCTGTTCTCCAATAATAAAGTGGAACGGCCTGATCACACTCTCTGGTGTGTGCTGTCTCTCACTCCCCACCCCCTTCTCCCCACTGAACCCGCCGCCGCCGACGCTTTCCCCACCACCCCCGGGAACCCAACCTCGGTCGGAGCCGGCCTCCGACAACTGGCGCCCGAACAGGGACCCGACAGAGTGGTAAGTTCTCCCCCGTAAGCAGTTTCGGGAAAGCTAGGATCCTGCCTGGGTTTCTAGAGCCCCTCGATAGAGATAGGTCGAGTGAGATGGGCAGGTAATCACAGAACTTTTGAGAAGTTGTAAGCCATAAGGAGTCTAAAGAAAGAGGACTCTTTATTGATATCTTTAGAAAACAAACAAAAAAAAATATTCAGAACTTTTGAGAAGTTGCAAGCCATAAGGAGTCTAAAGAAAGAGGACTCTTTATTGATATAACTAAGCAGATGCTAATGAAAAGAGGAATCTCAGTTAAACGTAAGCAGTTAAAGAACTTCTTTCACTTTGTTCAAGTATGTGCCCCGTGGTTCCCGGTGGAAGGAACTTTAAGCATTGAGGTTTGGAAGCGAGTAGGTAAAGATATTAAGAAATATTATGATGAAAATGGACCAAAAAATGTTCCTAGTAATGCCTTCGCTCTGTGGTCTGCACTTAAAAATGCTTTAGACCCAGAGCATGAGGTTGTCAGCTTGGCCAGCAAATTGGATACTAACTCAAAAATCAGCGACAACCCTAATGACGGCGAAAAACCATCAGTTTCGCCAATTAAAAAAGAATTTAGTAAACCTAATGAGAGTATTGTGCCATCTGCGCCACCTGAGGAGGAAGATGATACCTTGCCTCCCGAATATCAGGCTGAATTAAAATAACAGGCTTTTGACTGCACTGAAAATAATTCATGGCCATCCAGACCTGAGTCAGCTCTTAAAAAACCTAAAAATTCTCAGTTGAAATTGCCTCCTTACCCAGTGGGATTTATGGGCGCTGTACAGTAGGCAAAAAATGAAGGAGATACCTCTTTCACTTTCCCTATTTTATATTCAGATAATGAAAATGAGGCCCCTCAATGGGAGCCGCTGCCCCTTAAACTATTAAAAGAACTAAAGATGGCAGTCACAGATTTTGGCCCCACTTCCCCATATACTTTACAAATTTTGGAGAGTGTAGCAGGAGAGTGGATGGCACCTTTTGATTGGCAACAAACTGCTAAATCCTGCCTCTCTCCCGGAGATTATCTATTATGGAGAACAAATTATGAGGATGCTGCAAAACAACTTGTTCAAAGACAATTTACTCAAAGAACGCAT
>PVIJ01009940.1:0-63508 GCA_004024925.1 Scalopus aquaticus | reverse complement strand
TCTGCCCACAGGCTCTGAGTCAAGGCGCTCTCGAGACCCTCCTTGGCCAATTAATTTGCTCAAGTGATTCAGATTATCAATTCACTATAAAGCATAATAAAGGAAACAAATCAGCCCCCAGGTGAGGAGGTGAAGGGCACAGGGCATGAGGCTCCAATCAAAGGCGCTTCTCCCCCTGGGAGTTTGGGGCCCAGAAGGCAGCGGGTGAAGCGTGTTTCACCCGCCTAGAAGCCCTGCAAATCTTTTGGGGATTTTTAGGGGGCTTCATTGCTTAGGAATGATTGATTAATTCACGAACAATTGGTGATTAACTGAAATTCTGAGCTTTGTTCTCTCCCTACAAACCAGGGGGCCCTCCCGAATTTTCCACCCACTGTTGTGTCTGGGTGCCCTGTTTCCCAATCACCCATCTTTGGGATATTTCTGAAAGGCACGGCAGTCACCTAATCTCAGTTGTGGGTTACTTTTTGCGCAAGCAGTCACCGGCAGACTCTCTGGGTTCAGACAGACGGATGAATCAGATTCTGGGCTCTCGGTGGATTTTTCCAGGTTTTAATGCTCTGTCAGAAACCAGGTACAGAGGCGCACCAGGCAGGGAAGCCGTGTGCAAGGGACAGGCACGGGGTGGGGCACTGGGGGGCACTGCATGGAGGTGGCAGCCAAGCCTCCTAGCCCCCCATGAATCTTTACTCTTTGGGCTCTCTCTTGCTTTCTATGGGGGCAACATGGGAAGAGCACAGGAACAGATTCTCTATGGAGCTGGGCAGAGGGGAAAGGAGGAGTGTTCTGGAGCCCTCTGGCTTTTTGGTCTTCTAATGGCCTTTCATAGGGAGGCAACCAGGTACAGGGCAGGCTGGGAGGTCAGGGGCCAGGAGGCTGGCAGGCCTCCTACATCCCGACGAGTCTTCACTTTCTCTGGGCTCTCTGGTGTTCTCGCAAGGTCTCTCTGCTCCCTGCCACTTCTGCTGCTGCTGTGCTGATAATCCCAGTCTCTGGCTCAGGTGTGCCCACTCACGCATGCCCACACCCCACTCTAGGTGCCCGCAATCAGGCATGCGTGTAGGCCTGCAGAGGTCTATCCTTGATCAAGGGCGGAAAAACCCGATGACTGTCATTTGCCCTACAGTTCTCTCATAGTCTCGCCTCTTCTGTAGTCATGCTGCTCGCCCGCCCACACTCAGCATCCGAGTGAGGCCGCCCTTATGTCCCTGGCCTCTAGGCTCAGGTGTGCACACTCAAGCATGCCCACACCCACATGCCAGGTGTCCACAATCAGGCACACTTGCCCTGAGCCCACACTCCAAGATGCCTTCTGTATCAACACGATCAAGGCCACAGGTGATAGTCACAGAGGCCGGTGGTGCAAAAAGCCTGACCAATCCGCTTACTCTACAGTTATGTATGTGAAGTCTCCATTTCACCTTTGTGGCTCTGAAGTGACTTCAGGAACAGAGCAGAGGAGACCAAATATAACAAATGGGGCTCCTGTTGCTCTTATAGCTTAGTAAACTCCAAGGGTTTGGGGAGCTGTGAGCCAGGAACATTGAATGAAGGCCAAAATATATATGTACTGTAAACCGCAGTCTCCTCAGTGGTAAGTAACTCTTGGTAAGTCCAGAACAACTCAAAGAGCCATCTCTCCCTGATTTATCAGATAAATGTAATTACTAGAAAATTCAATCTATACTAAAACTAGACAAAAAATTCATGAAAAAGTGGTGAAATTCTAGGCTCAGAAAATCATGAGTTTTTTGGCTAATATGAAGAGCCATTTGGCATTTGTACAGATAACTTTTAGCTGTGTGAGACTGCCTGCTTCCTCCAGGACATCAGGTGTCCCTGGTTTCCGAACACTAAACACAGGTAACATCCCTTCATCCGTGACTGCTGAAAGCAGGCTGTCCAATTTCCAAAATATCCTCTAGGGGGCAGTACCATCCCTGGTAAAACTATGAGTGTCCCTTTCAGAACCTAGGAATGCTTATAACTATAAAAAGGAAAATAAAATAAACAAAACCAAGAAATGCCTTATTTTAATAATATGTTTAATTTGAGTATTTAACTTGTGCAAGAAATTGTGGCATGTGGGACAGATCAGGTCACGATTCTGATTTTAATGGTGTGCTCCTGTAAGAGATTTAATCTTGAGATAATAAAGCTGAAAAACATTCTATTTGTTAAAAAAAATGTAAACAAACATCGCCACTGAAAAATTAAAATTCAAAATTGTATAAATTGATTTCATTCATTTTAATAAGATTTAATAATGTGTATGGAAGGCTTTGTTAGAAGAAATGGGGTGTTTAAAAAAAACTGATTACATGTATTGAAAAATGGGACAACAGGTCTAAAATGGAGTCACGCATGCCAAACTCATGTTCCTAATCTGAGATTTAACTTACTTCAAATATTGGCTCTCCTAGAAACGGTATCTTAAGTCAGTCAATTAGGAATTTCCCCATCAGAGCTAGAGAATCTGCCTGATAAACTCCAACCCCTTAAAGAAAAGTGATCTTGCAATAACCAACCTACTTTTTAACCTACTGTAACTTCCTTGTTCCTGCTTTCTTCTGTCTATAAAAGTCTTCCATTTTTGTATAGCTCTGTACTTTACTGTTGAGTGTGATAAGTTCTCCTCTGTAGTTTCTGCTGTTATTTGAGTTTTCTCTTATTTTCTTTGTGAGTCCAGCTAATGGTTTGTCTATTTTGTTTATCTTGTCAAAGAACCAGTTCTTGCTTTCATTGGTCTTTTACATTATTTTCGTTTTTTTTCTTCTTTAAATGTAAGTTCCTTTAAATGTAAGTTTAGATTATTTGCGATTTTTCTTGTTTCTTGAGGTTGATCTGTACTGTTATAAATGTCCCTCTTAGTATCTCCTTTGTTGCATCCCATAGGTTTTGGCTGTTCATGTCTTTGTTTTTTTTGTCTCCAGGGAGTTTTGATTTCTCTTTTTATTTCCTTGTTAACCTGACAGTTGTTCAGTGGCTCGTTGTTTAGTCTCCTCATATTAGTAAATTTTCCCTCTTTTTCCCCCACCCCCTCCCTCTTTTGGTTGATTTCTAGTTTCATGCCATTGTGATTGGAAAAGATGCTTGGTTTCAATAGTCATAAATTTATTGAGGCTTGTTTTGTGTCCTAACATATGGTCTATCCTTAAGAATGTTCCAGTACAGCTGAGAAGAATGTGTGTTCTGCTGTGTGGGGTGGAATGTTCTGGATGTATCTCTCCAACCCATCTGATCTATGTGTCATTTAAGGCTGTTGTTTCCTTGTTGATTTTCTGTCTTGATGATCTAGCCACTGATGTATGTGCGACATGAAAGTTCCTACCATTATTGCATTACCACTAGTGTCTCCCTTTAGGTGTGTTAATATCTGCTTTATATATTTTGGTGTTCTTCATTGGCTGCCTATGTCTTCTCATTATAGCTTCTCAATGAATTGACCCCCTTATCCTCTGATAATGTCCATTTCTGTCTCTTTCTGTCTCTGTTACCTGTTTTGACTGGAAGTCTATTTTATCTCATCTAGCTACAGTTGTTCCAGCTTGTTCTAGTCTCCCGTTTACTTGGGAAATTGCTTCCCACCTCTTTAAGCCTGTGTGTTTTTTTTAAAGATTTGTTTACTTGTGCATATAAGAACTGGGGTGTAGGCCAGAGGTGTGGGGGGTGTGTGTGAGAGGATTCACCAGAGACAGAGTGGGGAGCAGAACAGGCAGATTGACTGAAATATACTGCTGAGGGGAGCAGCGGGCGAGGCAGGAGAGGTCTGTTGTACCATGTGGGTCAGCTCCCTGGCCAGGGATCGAACTCAGGCTGCAGTGGCTGGCAAGACTTAACCCCTGCACTACCAGGAGACCATTGTTAGGTTCTTCTTAATAGCTTCAGTCTCTTTGGTCAAGCACTTCTTCTGATCATTAATTTTATTGCTGAACTTAACAAATTGTCGTCCTGATTTTTCTTTTATGTTTTTGAGTTTCTTTACGTTACTTTGAATTCTATCATGATCACCCATGTCTTTAAACTCTCAATCTGGTTTTCAGAGAATTGCCATTCTCTCTCTGTGATATCATGTTACCTCGAGGTCTTGTGTTGGTTGATGTTATATTACATTGCATTTGGTGTGTTTTATACCTTTTAGCTTTGTATTTTTCATTTCCTTGAATTCTAGATCATTAACTTAGGAAGAAGAGGCCTTTCTTTTCCCCCAGCAGGTGGCACTATCGCTTTAGGTTTTGCTTGCTGCTTGCCACCTGGGTATGGCTGAGCAACCCCTGCATTTCACAACTGTGTCGATGGGGAGGGAAGGGTGTGTAGGGTGTTAGGCACTGCGATCAGTGAGTAGGTAGGTCTGCTCCACGTGTGCGGCCCCACTGCTGCCTCTCTTTGGGGTCCTGGGTCTGAGTCCTGATTGTCAGCACACTTTGGGGTGCTGTTTCCAATGGAGTGGTGAGGTAGGGAGGGGAGTTGTATTCACATCCTCTGCTTCCTTCCTCACTGTGGTCTTAGCCCACGTAGGGGACCTTACCTGTAGCACCCTGGAATTCACTTGGGTGAAGGGTGTGGGCCTTTGTCTCTCTCTACCTTCCCTTCATCAGAGCCTCGGATTGGGCTGGTGGCCTGGCTGTCTCTGCTCCTTCCTTATTCTGCTGCTCTGATGAGTCACAGGATTATGGCTCAATCTGGGTACTTGTCTGCTGAGTAGAGGAAATCTTGAGTTTTAGTTGATCTGTTAGTTGCAGATTAAGGAGGAGAAATAGAGGCTGCATCTTACACTGCCATGATGACAATATCAGTCCCTCTAAAAGCCATTAATATCTCATGAGCTGTACAGGTTATTAGCTGGATTTGAACTGTGGGCCATAGACTTTAAATCTCTGCTTTAGAGTCATCAAGTAAGTATGGACAAGAAATCTAGAATAACCAAACTAGAAAGAGATCAGTCCTTCTTAGATGCAATGTTCAGCATTTAATAAAAAAGTTAGGAGACCTACAAAAAAATATCAGGAGAATGTAATCTATAGGCAAGAAAAAAAATCAATTAATAGAGCACTTTACAAATGATAAATGTTGGTTATGTCAGAAATATATTTTAATTATGACAAATATGGTGAAGAATCTAGAAGAAAGTATAAATATGACTGGAGAGATTAGAAATTTTAGGAGAGAGATGAATGCTCAAAAAATGACTAAATCACAAAAGTAAAAAATACAATATATGAAAACATAAATGTGATACCACTTCACACATACTAGAATGGCTAAAGTTAAAAGGCTCACCATACTAAGGGTGAGAATCATATATTCTTTGTGGCCTTCTCTTCCTATTGCTTTTCGGGAAATTCTATTGGGGTCATGAGCTAATTATCCAACTCAAATTAAGGAAATGAATTTGCATGGGATGTGCCATCCTTCAAGAGACATGGTGATGCCCAGCAGCAGGTCAAGAATTTTGGAATGGAGGGTCCTACCCCCACAGTTTCTGTCAGCCCTGCAGACTGCCTACAGCCAAACTAGCTGGGTTATTGCAGTACAGTTCTGAGGAGAGGATTTTTGGAGAATTAATTTATTGCTTTTGAGCGCCCTCTAGTGGTAGCATCTCAAATGCAGCTGCACTGGATAACAAAATAGCACCCAGCTTTTTGGGGGTGAAGATTTATTTTGAGGAGTGCAGCAGGCTTGTCATGAGTCTTATACTGAAAGGTCTGCAATGGTAGCTCCCTTTGTAGTAGTAAACTTTGGTATTGGGCAAGCGAGATCTTCCATTGGAAGAGATTTTCCAGCACATTCTGTTGGGGTTATCTCCTGAGCTCTCACCAATGCCATGAACTTTGTTTCTTCCCCTTTTACTAGCTGGACTCCAGGAAACCAAATTGTGAACATGACCTCACTTTCTGGTCAGGGAGGGCACTTGGTAAACCAGAACCAACTGGGGTTCTTTCTCTGGACAGTTGGAAAGAAAGAAACAGAGAGATACTAACTGGATATTTGGGTCTATCCTAGAGAACATGAGGCAGCTACTTTTCCATTCTTCTCTGATATCTTCATGATAACATGGGCCAAGGAGGAGAGCAAGCTGGATGCTGTTAAGGGAAAATGGACCAAATGGCAGAAAGAAGCCAAAGCAAGAGACAAAGTTGTCCCTGTGTTCTCATTTCTAGACCCCCTTGAGGGCTGGATGAATCCAGTGTTGGTCTTTGGGATGCTCCCAGACTTATTATTTATGTTTCCTTATGTGTTAAGCTGCCTGAAGTCCAACCACACCCCATCTGGTACCTGCATTCATTCACTCATTTGTTTATTATTTCAATAAATATTGACCTTTCTACATGTCCAATGTTGCCATAGAACCTGGGAGAAGAAGAGTGAACAAAATGAAAACTTTGCTCTTATGCAGGGGAAATGAACAACATACAAATACATTCGTATGGAACATGCCAGATGGTGTTAATGCTCTGAAGAGGGCAGGGCCTGTTGGAGTGGGGGCTGCTGCTGTAGGTGGTGTGGCTGGGAGAGGCGTCTCTGCTAAGGTGGGACTTGAATGACAACCTACAGGAACTGACGAAGAAAAGGGGGCCATGTAGCAATTTGAGGAAGAGCATTAGCTCGAGAGATCAGTAGATACAGAGGTCCTGAGGCACGAGGTGTTTGAAGAATCCAAGGAAGTGAGCGATCATTGGCGGAGTGTTGAAGATCAGGTCAGATGGGTGGAGGGAGCCAGGGGGAGGGGCTCCGTGGGGGGCAGTGAGGAGTGGTACAGGTCTGGTGGGCATTTAGACGAATCTGGCTCTTGCTCTGCATTAGATAGGGAATGGGAATGACGGGAGGGGGTCAAGTGTGTGTTATGTTGCTATTACGTGCTAAAAGGACACATAATCCAATAAATCATGCGTTGGAGTTCTTTTGAGGAGCCTGGGGAGACCCATTGGAGACTCTACAATTGCGAAAACATCCACAGGGCTAACAGGTGACACCTCTTGGAGGTTGTACGTCTGGGTTCTCGGAAGCAATTGAGGTGTGTTAGTAGGAGAAGGGGAGTTCTCTCCAAAACAGGCTCGGCTGTGTACTGGCCAAGGTTTTGCCCATTTGATTTCTCTTCTTTTAGGAGTGTCTATCTTTCCTCGCCCATGAGTCTGAGAACAGAAAGATGGGCGTGGTCTCCCCTCGGTTGAGAAGAGAGATTTCCAAAGCTTTCCAGAGCTCCCTCAGTAGACAAGGAGAATTGTGGGTCTGTGGGGCAGGGAGACCTGTGGCGGGCTAGACCGAGGGTTCACCTGCAGGCAAATCAGGGGGTGTCCAGGTGTTTGCACATTAAGCAACCGGGGACCTTCCTGAATTCAACATGTAAGTCTGCTGCTTTGTGGACACAAACTGCCCTCCATGCCTTTCACGGTCCTACATTTGACAGAGATGTGAATATTGAAAAATAGTGGGGTCTTTGGTTTATTTTCATTTTTCATGATGGAGTTATATTTCAGCTTGGTCTTTGTCACTCCCTTGTGAAGGAAGTGAGCTATGAGCTGTACACTGAAGAAACTACTTGTTTTGTATTACTGTAGGACAGCGACTCTCAAAATGTTTCGAACACCAGCCACACTAAAAGAAATAGTGTTTTGATATAAGAAAGACTTCAATGTAAATGTTGGGGCATATGTTCACGGAGGCTGGGAGGACTGGGCCACCCAGAGGGCCCCCCCTTCTGTGCACAGATCCTAGAAGCCACCTTGAGACCTGCAACTCAACAGCAGCAGCAAAGACTCTGACCAATAAGACCCCATTCTTAGATGCCAGGGTTAGGAAGTGGGTTTACCTGTGGGGGAAGTCACCATTCAACCCACTAGAGTGGGCCGATAACCAACATGCCCAGGGTCAGGGAGCTGTAATCACAGGGTACACTGCGTGATGGCTGATTTTGCGTCAGTGTGACTAGGCTAAGAGAGGCCTAGCTGGTCAATGAAACATATCCGGTTGTATCCATGTTGCAGGAAGATATTGACATTTGAATCAGGCTGAGTGGAGAATATCAGATCACCTTCTCCAATATGGGGGGTCTTGACTGGGACAGAAAGGTGGAGGAGGGGCGCCTCCGGTCTCTGCTTGGGCTGAGACATCCATCTTCTCTCACCCCTGGCACTAGTGGTTTTGGTTCTCAGGCATTTGTTTTGTTTTATTTTATATTTATCTTTTACATCATTGTTCATTTTTGTATAATGTTTGATTTCTCCCCTCGGGTGTAATCCCCATAAAATTCCCACTACCAAGACACCCGTGCCCCATCACTGTGGTCTCTTGTGCTCTTCCCATCCCTTTTTACCCCTCTTCCTCCACCTCCCCTGTGGTTTTATCTTTTTTTATTCCTGACTCCTTATTTGGTTCCCCTATATTGCTCCTATAAGTGAAAACCTCCAATATTTTTCTTCGTCCTTTTGGCTTATTTCACTGAGCATAATTCCTTCCAGCTCCATCCATGCTGCAGATGGCATGAGTTTATCTTTTTGATTGCTGAATAGTATTCCAGCGTGTGTATACACCACAGCTTCTTGACCCAGTCATCTGTTTTTGGACATTTAGGTTGTTTCCATATATTAGCTATTGTAAATAGCTCACCCTAACCCTAACCCTTAACCCTAACCCTACCAGCTCTGCTCACAGATGGCAGACCCTGGGACTTCTTAGCCCCCACGGTCACATGAGCCAGTTCCTATAATAAGTGATCTATCTATCCATCCATCCATCAATCTCCTGGTTCTGTTTCTCTGGAGAAGCCCAACTAGTCCACCCTATCTACCTATTTGATGCCTTCCTGTTCACTCAAGTTCCTGACTCTTAAAACCTAACATCTGCCTGGTCCCTGACAGCCTCCACTCACAGGAAATGGGCTTGATTTCTGGCTAAGACTATCGCTAGCCCTGACTTTCCAAAGCTGTGCCCATGTTCAGTGAGGTCAAAACCCAGGCCCCTGACCTCCCCTCGCCTCCAGTGCAGAACTTGGCCTTGGGACCTGAGGTCGGGGTGTCCCTAGCTCTGCAGCTGCTTTCCAACATCCCCCAAACTCCCTCTCCTTCTCGCTGGGCCTTTCCCTGGGCTCCCAGCAGATGCGTAGATGTCTGACCAGGCCACACCTGTGACCTCAGGTGTGTTTGCTCTGAGAGCCCGGGCTTGAGAACGTGCCACGGCCACGTGGGCCTTGAATCAGGGTGAGCCTACACAGCATGGGGGTCCCGCTCCCTTCTTTCCTTTTCTTCTTCCCTATTTCTTTTCCCGCCATTTTAATTTTTCGGTTCTAACACAGAGTGTGTTGGCTTGCTGTAGCCACAATAATGCCGCATAATGACCCGTCCCCAAATACAGTGATTTCAAACTGCAATCGGCTTTATTTTGTGTGGTTTTATTTCTGGGACTGCTAAGTTGATCTGGGTCGGGGTGGGCCGGGGTGGGCTGGGGTGGCTGCAGCAGCTTAGGCTTCCACTGGAGGCTGGGGATGGCAGAGGGGGGCTACGGGGGGCAGCTCTGTTCCTTGTGTGCCCACATTCTGGAGTCCAGCCCGTGGGGCAGCAGCTACCCAGGGGCGTTTTGTGTGTGCGCGTGGTGATGGCAGAAACATACGAAGCTTCTCAAGGCCTAGGCCAGGGACTGCGTGCTGCTACTTCTGCTCCGTTCCCTTGGCCAAAGCAAGTCACATGGCCGAGCCCCACACCAAAGCATTTGGAATTACTCTGCCCCAAGAGAGGCCGTGGCCAGAGTGTGGGTACGGGGAGAGGGGGAAGGGGGACAGTAATTCAATCTCCCACAGCTGGCCGGCATCCCAAATGCTCCTTCTACTTACTCCTGGCTGACAGACATATTCTCTAGTCTATAAGGGGCATCCAGAGGCATTTAAGACCACTGACTCCTAGGACTTTAACTCGGTTTCCTCAAGGCATCACTTGCAGCTCCAGGAAGCACAGAGGACTGGGGGCTCCTGGAAAAACAGAGATCAACTGTTTTCTGGAAAGAACTCCACCAGCCAGGGCTTTTAGAGTCAGGGCCTGGCGCTCCTTCATCATGGGCTTGAGACATCGATTGTTAGACTCGTTAGAATGCAGCTGCCAAGGTCAAAGCCAAGCCGAGGCTTCCGGGCCAGAGAGAGGCTTTTAATTCCTCTGCAGGACTGTGGGGGGAGGGGGGACAAGGCCAGCCCAGAGCCTGTGCCAACAGTGGGGCCCACAGAATCTCAGTTAATGTTCACCGCAGCTCTGTGAAGTGGGTATTTTTAAACCCACAAAATGGAGCACTTGCATCTGTGCAATTATGAGTCTTCTCCCTGGGTAATTACTTGAATGGAGTTTTGTGGAGTGTGACGCAGCCCATTTCCCAGCATTGGTGGAAAATTTGGAAACACGGATCAAGTGCACTCACTTTCAAGTGATAACCAAGAGCTGGCTTAATAGGAAATCCAGTGTAATGAGAATCCCACTTACCAAATAGGCAGGGTGCTTCTGAGACAGCCTGGGACAACCCCACCCTGGGGCCCTGGGACTCCATTTGCACCCTGGAGGAGGCTTCCCCATTCACCTGCTGACCCCAGTCTTGGGTCTCCTGTACCCTACATGGGGTGCTCTAGGGCTTAGGAAAGTGGAAATCTTCCTCCAGCCTCGTGGAGGAATGGGGGACCCTCCTAGTCCCAAGCCTGGGCCCCCCTGCCCTTCTGTGTGGTTGTCCCAGCCGGAGTGCTGACGGTCAAAGGGGAGCTGCTCACTCTTCGGCTGCCTTTGATGGCCGGCTAACTGGAGAGCCCCTGGGAAGAGGCGTTGGTGCCTGGGGAGGAGAGGCGCTGCGGAGGTGGCGCAGGGCAGGCAGCAGGAAGCAGGGTCTGTTTCCTTTCGCCCCACCACTCTGCCCTCTGCGTGCTGTCCCCTCACCCCATGCCCCTGGACTGCAGGGTGCGACACTGCTTTCCAGCTGGCGAAAGAGACTACAGCGCCTTCCTCCCAAGACCACAGAGCTGGTCAGTGGCAGCCAAGCCCCCGCGATTGCTCTGGGCTCCCAGGCTGCACACACCCCTGCCCACAACTCACTTCGGTTTGCACGTCACAGTGTGTCTCCTGCACGTCACCTGGCGGTTTTGGTAAAAACCAGGTGCTGACTCAGGTGTGCAGGTGTGCGGAGGGGCCTGGGACCCTGCATTTCTCCAAAGCCCAGGTGACGCCGATGCTGCTGGGCGACAGACCACACTTTGAGTAGCCAGACTGGAGTGTTCCCCAGGGCACGTCGGCTGGCATCATCCTCTCGATCCCTGCCACAGCCTGAAGCCTCTCGTCTTACAGTTGAGGAGGCCGAATCCAGAGAGTGGGCACGAGGCACCTGAAGCCTCCTGGGAAGCAGGCAGCCTCAAGAAAATGGAAGCGGGTCCTGCCTAGGAGCCCGAGACCTGGCTCCCCAGGCCCCTCGATTGTGTGAAGCTGTGGGCTCCGCTGCTGGGTTTGGATCTGAGCCTTTGCAAACCACCTGGCAGGTTCAATGTCACTCACACCCCTGCCTGGTGAGCAGCCTTGAAACTGTGGCGACTGTCCTATTATTCTCAAGTCCCATTGTTCCTGGCCTAGTGAGGTGTCCCAGTAAAGTGAAAGACTTCAGGAAAATCACGCGTGGCTGTAGGTGGAGGGTGCACACGCCTCCCAAGGCAGAGATCGCTTTCGCCTTGCGCAGGATCAAGTGTGCTTTGCGGGCCATCCTTGGCGGTGGAAATGGGCCATATAAATTATACATTGAAATAAAAGAGGCTGCTGCAATCTGCCAGGAGGCCTGTGATGGGAGAGATGGTGTGCTCCTTTGCTGGGAACTGAGGGCTGTGCTGAGGGCATAGAGAATGCTGGAAGGGAGGGCAGGTGCCAGAGAGGCCTCAGCTTCTGGATCTCCTACCTGCAGGGACACATGTTTTTTTTCTGGGGTCAAAGCTTGCTGGACTTGGGCAAAGAACCAACCTACTCTGAGTTGCAGATCTTGGGCAAGAAAAGAAGGATGAAAAGGGTCCAATGGATGAGTGATGATTTCTGCTCCAATAAATGTGAGAATGTGAGAATGTCAAGGTGCAGGGTGAGTGCTCAGCCCACCTGCTGGGCAGTTGGGGGAAACAGACAGCAACTGACCAGACCACCCAGCTTAAGGGGGCTAGGGCACTGCCTTCTGAATTGCAGTCTCAAATTCCTCCCCTGCTCCACCTCTTTGCCTTTTCATGGACCAAATCACGTTTGATTTTTCTTAAGCTTAACAAAGGACACTGGGCTTCAAGCAGGTGGCAGCGGGGCAGAAGACTACAGGATCTTGGACAGACAGACCCATACTGGGGGTGAACACTGAAAAAGGCAAAATCTCAGGCATCAGGGAAAGATGCACATTCCAATAGCTTGTCCTGGTCCTAATGCCGGCCTCTCCCGGGCTACTATACAGCTGGCATTTCAACGTGCCTTGCTCGGAGTACCTTGTGTATTCTCTTCCTCTCAGCAAACACAGCAATATGAGTGGATGAGCTGTGTGTGCCAGCCATTTTCTTTCAGGTTCTTATTTTCTTCTGCAGCACACCAGAATTGACATCTTATCTCCACTAGCCAGGTCCTGTGCCTGGAACAGTCACCCAAAGATCAGTGCTGTAAGTCTCTGACTTCAGAGGCAAATGTTATGAGCTCTTATGTAAATAACAGGAATATTATTACAGCTTTGCTTTCAAGAGCAATGCAATCAAAGTGTCTGCGTGCTTCTACAAGAGGACATTTTGATATAATAAGAATTAGCATAGCAAATCAGCACACTGTTAACTTCATGGAGAGTCCCACTGTGAAACAGAAAAGTCTCCTACAGCCTATTGTGTGTGCTTAACAAAGCAGCTGATTGAATTTCTAATGGGCGATTCTGTGTCATCATGGACCCCAACCATAACTGTGGGCTGCTGAGCTACGGGTGACATAGTGAGTGACTTACGCCAGAGCATACTGTGCAGCAGGCACACAAGGAAACACTATGGATAGAGTATAATGCAGAAGCATGGGCATTTTCTTCCTTGGGGTAAGGTTCTGTGTATGTCAGCACAGGTATAGGTTGGTGTAACTCTCATCACAATCAAGATAGAGTAGCTTCATCTCTCCAGTAAACGCCCTCCTGCCCTTTTTCCTATATTGTCCTATAGGATAACAGGAACTCTGAATAATAGGACACAGCTAATGGGTGACAGATTTATAGTCATCTACATCCCCCATCCTGAACCACCAGCAACCACTAGAACGCAGACATAAATGGGGGGGAATGGGTCAACCCAGACCCTGGAGATGTTGCAGATAAAGGCAAAAGACTAGGGATAGGAGCACGAGCCCCTGAGGCTGCACAGAGCAGAGCCAAGTGAGACCAGACTCTCCTCTTCGTGGTCCTTCCCGAAGGGCAGGCCCTGGAAACGCTCACATCTACTGCAAAGGATTCCGGGAAATACGTCCCCTTCTTGAGCCTCTCCTACAAAGTGGGAGGGGTGATCGTGACTGTGCCACGACCGTGAAGTGTATTATTTCTTTATTATTATTATTGTTTTTGGACACAAATCGAATCTAGCTTGGAGTTGGCGGGGCTGCGACAGGCTGACTGCCCGTCAGGATGTGGGGCTCCCTCCTCATACCCGTTTCCGCTTCCGGAGCCACGTAGGGCGAGGAACACCTGGAGCTGTGTGCTGGGTGATGTTTGCCGTCAGGTACCACGGCGGAGGGCGGTTCCAGTCTTCTCTGAGGAGCTCTGAGGAGCTCTGAGGCACTAGGAGGGAAAGGAAGGAAGATGGCGGCCCCTCAGACTCCTGTCCCTGGCCGGCGGCACTGGCCTGCAGGGTCTGGGCTGCGCGGCGTTGCCTCTGCGGCCGCGCTTGAAGGCTCGCCAGGAACTCTCCACACCCGGGTCCCTCACATATTCTCCGCCAACCTCGAGTTTACAGATTTTAAGTGAGTGTGACTTCTTAAAGCCATTTAATAATGATCTTAAAAAGGCACGCATATTCAAAATAGTCTTTAAATAAGTAAATTCAGAATAGCCCTGGGGAACCTGGCCCACTATGATGTTTGGCCAAAAATAACATGGTTATGGATGACATTTAGAACATAGGTTTCTTCACCAGCGTCCTGGCAAGAAATAGATGGCACTGCCAAATAATTTCAGTAAGTAAAAAGCGACCTGAGGACTTTGAGCTAGTAGCATCAGGGAGCAGAGGGGGTGATACCAAACCCAGAGAAGGAGATCCCACCTGAGGCCCTCCTGTGGCCCGCAGGGCAGGGCAGGCCCAGGGGAAACAGCACCTGCCAGCTCTCTCCCATCCTGCCCTCTCACTAGCAAGTTCCAGCGGGGAGGCCCGGTCCTGAGACCTCTGGGTGTCAGTCTCCAGGGACAGAGACTGCGTTTGGAGAGGCACATGGACAGATGGACCAAGGGGCAGACAGAAGGCACCTAGCACAGTTGGTATAGAGACCCAGGATAATCATCATAAAAGCCAGTGCTTCCATAGTGCTTGTTCTGCACCAGAATTTAGTCCAAGGACTTAAAAAAAAATTAACACAGTCCATCCTCAGTATCAAACCCTCCGTGAGCAGAGGACACATCAAGTGAGGTGAGGATTCTGAGGTATTCCAGTAATGTTTGATTGGAGGGATGAGGGAGAGGTGGATTGGAGCTGGGCTCAATAGAATGGAGTTGCTTGATGAAGACATGTTTCTGGGAAATGCACAAAAGAGGAGCAAACAACATTCCTGGATCAAAACGCACCATTTATCTCGTGAGCTAACAATGGACCTTGGGGGTATTTTGTGTGTGGCAGGAAGGAAGGGAGGAGGGAGGGAGGAAGGGTTTGCATGTTCAGGCAGGACTGAGATGAGGAGGAAGTCGGCCTTACTGCCCCAGCCAGCTTTCTATAATCATGCCCTCTGAGAAGGTCAGGTCCAAGCAGGAGGCTGGGGAGATGCTTAATGCCAGTAGCGGCATCATTATTAAGCAACCTGTATGCCAAGTGCATTTAGGTCCATCAGCACTAGCATAAAGCTGCAAAGTAGACATTATTGTCCTTAAACAAACAAACAAACAAACAAACAGATGAGTAAACTGAGGTCCAGAGAGGTTAAGTAACTTGCCTGAGGTCACACAGCTCATAGGTGCCAAATCTAAGACTCCATTTCAAACCCAATGAGGTCCCTATTATCCTATGTTGCTTTCCATGTCTGAGCAGACACACAAAATGCTGATGGGTAGAACACTAGAACAGACCACGTGACTAAGAGATGGGGGTTGTCTGCACTGAGGAGGGAGGAGGGTTAAATAGTCTGTCATAGTTCTGGGAGGAAGGCAGGATAACTTGCACTTTGAAGGTCAAGGCGATTTGCTGTTTGAGGAGAAAGGGAAAGGAGCATTCACAGGGAGGGGGACTGCTGACATGCGTGCATGGAGTCAGGATGAACGTGATTTATGGCACAAACAGAAGCAACAACCCAGGCTACAGCTGGGAGACTAAGAAGGGGAAGACTGCAATGAGAAGTCCAGGGGCTGAGACTTTGGACTGACTTCAGTGGGACTTAGGCATCAGCTCAGGTTCTTCAATAGAAAAGTGACCCGATGAAAGCAGTGATTAAGGAAGATTAAAATCCAAGGTACACAGTTTACTTCCCCTTGCCTACCCCCTCCAGGACCTTGAAGAATGCACTTGGTTCAGCCAGATAAATCAGGTATTAGCAGGCAGCCTTTAAACTCTGTCATAGTCCCAAGTTTCCCCTCCAGCCCCGGGTATCTCTTAGAGAGGACTGTCTTTCTAAATGTAGTTAACACGTAAAGTAGTTTTTTCCCTTTTTCTGACAGTAGATTTAACTGACATTTGTATTCCTTTTCTGGAAAACCACTGCCCCCAACAAAACCTCTGAGCATGTGTGTGCCCACATCTGGGGTGGGGAACCCTGTTGTTTTGGCAGTGGAGATAATGGGGGCTGGAGTTAGAGGCCTACCTTCTGGCTCCTGTCTGGCCCCAACTCTCTGCAGCTGCAGAAGGGGAGGGCTTGGCCTGTGGAGCCTCAGGGCACTGTTGCCTGGCATGGCCCAGGGTGCCAGGCTCTGCTTTGACTCCCTGGAAGAGCTCCCCTTGTCAGGAGTGGCGAGAACCTGGATGCTGATTTCAATTTGGTTTTTCATAAAATTGTCAAATCAGAGTTAAACAAACAAAAATGAACTTACCCTAAAGCTCAAGGGATGCGCTTGGTGAAACCAACAGCTGAGATAAGAGGGAGCCCCTGAGATGCCTGGGTGGGTGGTAGTCCAAGGCCATGGTTATCGCACATCAACTGTGCAGCTCTGCGCTCGGCATAGGGAAGGTGCAAAGATGTATCTAGTCTCAAGGGGAGACGCCACCTCTTCAAGGACCCCCTCTTGGACACACACAGCAGTCCCATTCAGGAATAGGGGCCTTATCTTCAGCTCACAGCCCATGCACTTATTCTGCTCATTTGCTCCCACGCTGGATTGTCATTTGCTGACTTATCTGCCTCCCTTTGTAGTGAGTCATCACAGGGATTAGCGTTTTTAAAAACTGATAACTGGTAAGGTGGGGTAAGTGAATTTAAATCCAGCAGAGGTAGTGAATAGTTTTGAGTTATTTGGGGAGCATTTGCTTTCCTATTAAGAAGTGATTTACCAGTCGTCCTCCAGAAGCCCAGAAACCAACCATCTCATCTATTTCTGGGCTCCAGGGTGATTGTTAAATTCTGGGAAACTGTAGCCACCAACAGATGGATGGAGACCCGCCATCTGGGACAGACTGGATGGTGGGACGGGGCTACGAGAAGGAAGCACCAATCACCTTTGACTTGCTTACTTCTGGATAGGAGAGAGCTGCCATGTTCCCAGCAGCCTTTTTTCTCCTAGGACTGGGAGGGGGCGGGGGTGGGGTGATGATGGCGATGACTGTGGAAATGTTGCCCCTTCCTCTTTCGACCTGTTTGCATTATGGCATCAAACTCCAAGTGCAGACTTGGCCAGTGTGACAGCACAGGATTTGAAAAGGAAAAAGTCCAGAGGAATGGCTGCCACCCAGTTGGGAGGCCTCTCTGGACTGTCATGTAGAGTCATATTTCCTTCCTCCCTCCACATAATCTCAATTCTTCATTGACTTCTTCGTTCTTTTATCTGGTTCTGGAAAATATCCTTTAGGCCTCTGGACATTAATAGACTAGCTATATAGGTGTTGAAAAATGCAATCCCGCATTCTATTCTCCAATGTTAAGTTTACTCTAATTATGTTGGCATAATGAGTTGACATAGGACAGAGTGGCCACATACTCATACCAGGCGGTCGTGGTTTCTTAGCAACAAACTAAAAACTGTTAAGTAGGTCTTGTTTGTGTCTGGGTTCATGCTTATCAAGAGCTATAGTCACTATTGAATGTGGATGGACATTTTGTGAGTGTGTGGATTTCTTCTTCAGACTCTTTTCCAATGTAGTCACTTAACAAAGAGCTTGAAAGCGCTAGTGTTCTCATAATCGTTTCATGGGATTGGAGCTAATTTTAAGAGGAACTAATCTTGTCTGTTTATGCCTGCCAGGTAATATGTGCTATGCTTTGAGTCATAATGATTTGCTTGGAGTTGCATAGAATATCTGTTCTTAAGATCTGCCTGAAGATCTATCAATCCCTCCTGTTTTCTGTTGCTTGAGTGATCTTAGAAGACGTACATTATTTCCTTTTTAACTCTTGGAATAGAGGTCCAGAAAGGAGAAGACACATGTCTTAGGTTGCTCAGGCAGTGAGGGGCAAGACAAGGACTCAGACCCAGGTCAGCCCATTGTGTCATGTCTGTGGAATGTGGAGGGGATTTCTGGCTTGAGTCCCTGCAGTGTGTTCCCTCAAAGACGGTATCTAGAATGTTCTTGAGTGTCTGGGATGTGTTATCCTTCCCCAAGAGTCTAGCATCAGTCACTGTTCTGGACTTGTGGATCAAGATGTGGGAGGGGATAGGGCTAGATTCTGGTCTCCAAGTGTACCCTGCTTGCCAGTTAAGGGTGTTCTGTTAACATCATCTCTGCTGAACATCAGCTCTCAAGGCCTTCCACTTTTCTGTAAATGACAACATTTCATCTTTCCTGTGGCTGGATAATATCCCATGGTGTGGGTTAGCAAATATATTTCTAAAATATCACTCCACACCCCTGGCCCGTGGACATAAGTTACGTGGCACCCCTCTTCCTTGCCCTGCTTCTCTTAGAAGTAACTCTGGGGTAATTACAATGAGTTTTGGGTTCTGAAACACTAATGTGGGTGTTCTGACCACTGTGTGGTCTGGTATCCAAGTGTACCCTGCTTGCCAGTTAAGGGTGTTCTGTTAATGTGCTCAATGAATAAATGAATGAATATTTCTAATTCCATTCTCAGGCAAAGCTGCTGCTTACCAGATGAACTGAAGCATAATGGTTTCCATTACCCAAGACTCAGGAGATTATTTTGTTGTGAAACGATAGTATTTTTGCATGTTACCATAGAATTATAAGTTCTCATTGTTCAAATTATTGTTCTCAGTAATTACGTGGTGACAAAGACGAGAAACCCAGCTACCCCCTCTTATGAAACAGTGAGCCCTGTGAATCAGGAAGGAGCAGGAGCGGATGTTGTGGCAAAACAGGTGGCAGCGGACTGCTGAGAGCACTGTGTGCCAAGACAAACGTGTTCAGGGCCCGCGGCCTCATCGATCCCTACGCGGCCTCTGAGAAATGGTGCCTCGGCTTTCAGGCACTGGCTCAGTCTGGTTGTTCCGAATGTCAGCCATTCTGACGCAGGCTGTCTCTGAGGAGCTTTGGGTCTTTGGGGTCACAGCCTCTGTTTACAGCTGGGTCTCCAAATATATACTAATGAATGCTCCTCTATCCCACAAGTTGTACCCAGATGTGAGGATTGGCGAATCCCCTTGCTAGGGGTCTGGCGCTCACGTTCTCATTCGGCTCTATTCATCACACATTTCTATTTTTTCTCTCTTACACTAAATATTCATCAATTTCTTGCCAAAAACCAGATGCACTGGCAGATGTAAAATGTTTTCTTCATGATGAGAAGCCCCACTCAGGCGACCAGAGTCTTTGTCTGTGGGGTAGTTTTAATCGATGATTTACTGGCAATTATTTCTTTACACTCAGCGATACCAACAACTTAATATTGAATAGATGACATCACACTCTTTTAAAAGTCTTTCCATTTCTGTACCTTTTGTTTGAGCAATCTCCTTTCTCCCCTTTCCCTGCAAAGGGGGAGACTTTCATTCCCTCCTCAGCCCCCATGACTCAAGGGATATACCTTGGATGGTTAAAGAGTCATTGAGGCAATCTCCTGCCCCCCACACCTCCCCATTGGTCTTTTTAAGGGGAAGGAGTGAGGAGTATAAAGAATTAATTTACCCGTGGACATAAGTTACGTGGCACCCCTCTTCCTTGCCCTGCTTCTCTTAGAAGTAACTCTGGGGTAATTACAGTGAGTTTTGGGTTCTGAAACACTGATGTGGTCATTAGGTAAAGGTGCACATGGTAGAAGTTTGTGTCTCCTGTCTTCTCCAGAAGCTGGCATGGGCAGACATCTCATTATACCTGTGTCCCCACTTAGCCTGGGGCCATGGGTGTGGAGTGATGTTTTAGAAATATATTTGCTAACCCACACTATGGGATATTATCCAGCCACAGGAAAGATGAAATATTGTCATTTACAGAAAAGTGGAGGGCCTTGAGAGCTGATGTTCGGCAAAGGAAGTCAGACTGGCAAAGACAACTGGTAGATACATAGCAGATGAGCTGACAAAGCAAAATGTTTATAGAAAATTAAAGCAAATAAACAAAGTGAGGCTTCCGAGGCCAAGAGGGAGAAAGGGCCAAAGGGGTGTAAGGGAATGTGGTGGTAGAATAAAAATCAATAAATTTTTTTTTAAAGATTCATTTATTTATGCATACAAGAGCTGGGGTGTATACGAGAGGTGGGTGTGGGGGTGGTGGTGAGAGGATTCACCAGAGACAGAGTGGGGAGCAGAACAGGCAGATACACTGAAATCCACTGCTGAGGGGAGCAGCGGGCACACAGGAGAGGTCTGCTGTGCCATGTGGGTCAGCTCCCTGGCCGGGGATCGAACTCGTGCTGCAGTGGTTGCCGGTAGCTTCATAGTGCTGAGACTCAACCCCTTGCACCACCAGGGAGGCCCAAAACGAAATAGATATTTTTAGAAGAATAAGTAAACCAGAAAATAATGGGTTTCAGAAAAATATTTCTGTTAGATTGAATATGTTCTTCACTATGGGCTTGAAAAAGGAGTCACTTCCTTTATGCCTCAGAGCTGAGTGCACAGGACAGGAGGTCAGAGCACCTTTCCACAATGCTTGTTGAAGGAACTGATGAATAAACCCAAGGTGTAAAAACACAGGCAAGTAGCTAATTTTTCACCACATGCTAATTGGCACATATATGGGCAACCTCAAGGCTTTGGAGAAGAGGGAGAAGAGAGCTTCTCCCCAGAGAGGAGGCTGGGGATTTGTGGGGGAGGAGACCCTGTGGCCATGTAACAGCAACTCATCTGCCTTTGCCTTCTTTCCCCACTTGTCAAGATGTGAGAAAGGAGACTGGGCAAGGGTTATCAGGGTAATGGCAACCTGGGACGGGATAGCAGCCCATGGTGACACCAGGATCTTCTGTGGCCTAATCTCCTCTTCCCTCTTTTCTGAAATAGACTCGTTGATGAAGAGATTCAAGAGAATCAGATCTGGGCCCTCCCTGGTGGCGCAACGGGTTAAGCGCAGCACTATGAAGCAATCTGCAGCCACCTCCGCATGAGTTCCATCCCCGGCCAGGGAGCTTCCCACATGGCGCAGCAGACCTCTCCTGTCTCCCCGCTGCTCCCCTCAGCAGTGTACTTCAGTCAGTCTGCCTGTTCTGCTCCCCGCTCTGTCTCTGGTGAATCCTCTCACCACCCCACACCTCTGGCCTACACCCCATCATTGTTTGCATATTAAATCAATCTTAAAAAAACGAGAGAGAGAATCAGCTCTACACCACATGTCTCTCTTCACTTGACCGGCATGTCTCCAGTGCATGTTGTGTGGCAGGTGCTGCATTAGGGGCTCAGGTTTTGAAGTGAAATTCAAGTAAGTCTCATCCCGGAGCCCTCAGTTCATGCAGAAATGAAAACGCGGTGGCTGGGAGGGAACATGGATCCCTCCCATCTCCTGGTGCCCGGGTAAAATGACCGATCACATCCAGAGCCCTTGGGTGCTGGAGCAAGGTCATTTTACCCCACAGAGGCTGGGGAGCTCTGAGTTGTCATGGCAACGGATTAACCAGAGCTGGAGCCAGGTGTGAGCATCCCAGCTGTGAGAGCTGCTGTCTCCTCCTCTGCCTGAGTTCTAGCCCCAGGAGCTCTTGCTTATCACAGTGACTGTTTTCCTGGATGTGAGATTTGGCCAGAGAAGACCAGCAGATGGAAGGGGGTTGTTGAGAAGGGGGAGCAGGTAGGAGGGCTACTCCAGATTTATACAGAATAATTGGCGAAAAAGCACTGCACACACTGGACCCTCCTCACGTGCCAGGCACTGTGCTGTGCATTGCAGACTCATCACCCACTGAGTGGCTGGTGCCCCTTTCCCCTAGGAGAGAGGTGAGGAGGCTGAGGCTACAGGTAAATTGCCCCAGGAGGCAGCAGAATTGAGATGAGATTCTGGGTCTGTCTGATTCCCATGCCTGGGTTCTCAATGCCAAGTTTGGTTTTGAAATGCAGGTACAGTGTACCTGGGTGTGTGGCGGTGTGAATGACTAAAATGCAGATTCCTAGGTTGGGGTCTGAGTCAGAACACAAAAGTGCTGGGAGGTCGCTTGGTCTGGGCAAGGCCTGGAGAGGGCAAGTGAGTGACCCCAGATCCCAGCACTAGTTAGGACTAGGACCCAGCTTAGAGCTGAGCGTAGGGTGTTCCCAGGGGACCAGAACAGGACATGGTGGGCCTAGCCCCTGACACTAGTCCTTTGCTTCCATGGCAAGGCTCCCTCGAACTGGTCCTCCTATCGAAAAAGAAAAGAGGGAGAGAGAGAAGCCCTAAACGGTGCTTGTTATATTTTCTCTCCAATATTCCTGCCTGCGAGGCCAACCCACTTCCCAGCCCGGTCACCAGGGTAACCATCACCCCCACCTTGACAGTCAAGTGTGTATGCAGCTTCTTGCACCCACACCCAGGGCCCTGGGACCCAGCCCTGTAATCAGCCTCCCGCTGCTTCTGCAGACAGCCTGATAGACCGTCAGCTCCCTGCTCTCTGGACCCCTCGCCCCGACATGGCTCTGCAGGCACCCCTCCCCACGCGCACACACCGTGTGCTGCTTCCCTCGCCCGCTGCCTCCCAGAAGACAAGTGTGCAGTCTGCTCCCGGCTTGTATGTATCATCACCCCTGGGGGGGGGGGATCTGCCTCGAGTGAAAGTCCAGCCCGACACACGGCCCACGCAGGAGAAAAACACCCTCTCCAGAGGCAGGCAGCGATGGCAGTGAATGCCCGCTCCCCCTGCAGGGAAACTGAGGGGGTGGCTGGAGTTTCGGAAGAGTTTGCAAAGCGAGGGTGAGAAGAGGGGCCTAGGGAGCTAATGGGGAGGACTGGAGGAACCTGGGTGCCCAGAGCCTATTGTGATGGGGAATTTAAGGGCGGTGCTTCTCTGTCCACCTGGCAGGTGAGGGGCCTGGGACACACCCCTCCCCCAGCAGTTCCATGAGGCGAGGCTGCTGGGGCCATGGAGTCCCCAATAGGACTTCAAGAGGACCAGTTCCATTCAGCTGGTCCTCCCCACGCACCTGTCTGCCTGCCTGCTAGGCTCTGCCCCTCCCCCCACCCCCAGCTCCTTCCTCAGCTGCTGGGGCTGAGCAATGCTTCAGCCAACTTGAACTTGACCTCTGGTCCACATGCTCAGCTGTTCACCTCCTTCCTTATTCCTTCCTCGTCCCTCCTGTCTCAGACACATCTTAGGCCACATCAGATTTTCTGGGTTCATCTGTCTCCCCAGCTCTGAGCCACTTGCTCATCCCGGACTGCTGATTTGATCACCCTCTTTCCTCAGTTCCCTGCAGACTGGCGCCAGCCCCTTCAGACCCCTCTCACCACTTCCTGACTGGTTTCTTGGGGTGAGGCACCACCAGAGGCTACTGGAGGGTGAGGCCACTGGCACATTAGGGAGTGAACTACCGGAGGAGTCAGCTTTGACCTATGGGAGGCAGAAGACCAGGGGGGCCCTCGCCCGCCTCCTTTCTGTGGGCAGTTAGTGGGCCTGGACTTTTGTCCAGGCCATTGGGAGCTGTCTTGGGTGGCTGTGTCTCCTCATGGACTGGGGGCCAGCTGGGCAGCACAGGGCTGTGTATTTGCCCCTCATCCTGCCCAGCCCCTCTGCTCCCCCTTGCTCTGGCTGCCCTAGGATTGCATCTTCCAAGGAAGTGTTACCACAAAGTGTAAGGCTTTGCCTCAGACTGTTTTTTAGGGAACCTGGGCTAAGTCTGTACTAAGATTCAAATAGAACAGAATTCTCATTTAACAGCCTCTAGCTCAATTCCCTCATTTGACATGGGGAGCTGAGATCCAGCAATGTGATTGCCCCCGGTTTGCAGCTGGTTAGTGGAGAAGCCATGCCTATTCACCACTTTAACAAAGAATTCAACAAATAATGGCTGTATGTCAGGCACCATTCTAGATCCTGGGGATGCGGTGGTGACTTAAATGGACAGAATCCCTACCCTTATGGAACACAACATTTGAGTGGAGAATTGGAGGAGAAGAACACTTTAAATGAGTGAATAAGTTAAATACTCAGAATGTTAGACCGATGAGCACGTGGTAGTGATGGTAGGTCTTAGGACCCGAATTGTGTCCCCCTAAATTCATCTACTGAAGCCCTCACCCTTAGTACCTGAGAGTGTGACTGAGTACCTGAGCATTGGAGATGGGACATTAAAGAGCTGATTGATTTAAAATGGGCCATTAACCCAATACTACTGGGGTTCTTATGGGAAGAGCACTTGTGGAGACACAGAGACCCCAGGGCCTGCACACAGAAAAGGACACAAGGGGAAGGTGGCTGCCTACGCCAAGCAGACAGGTCTCAGAGAAGCCAAAATGGACACCTTGACCTTGACCTCCAGTCTCCAGAATTGAGAGACAACACATTTCTGTTGTTGAAGTCCCCCAGTGGCGTTTTGTTGTGCTGACCCGCATGCTGACACAGGGGGGGGTTTAATTTCACAAAAGGATCTGAAGTTGACCTCACTGAGAAGCTAAAATCCTGAAGGAGGGGACGGAGTGAATATCTGAAATCTGGTGGCGGAGCAGTCCTGGGGGGCCCATGGCTCTGATGGGGTCTGACCTCGAGTGCTGGAGGAAGGGCAAGGCAGCCAGTGGACGTGGGGAAGCAGGGCAGGTGTGGGAGGAACAGAGGACGGGAGATTAGAGTGGTGGGGGGACGTGAGGCTGTAAGATGGGGAGCAACTGCAGAGTTTAGTGGTTCTCAATGCCTGTGTGTGTGTGTTGCCACTGGGGGACATTTGGCAATGTCTGTAGACATTTTCCATTGTTAGCACAGGAGAGGGAAAGAGAGGTCAGGATAGGATACTGGCCTCTAGTGGGCGGAGGCCTCCAATGCACAGGACAGCCTCTCCCACAGAGGACCTTGGGAGTCCACAGAGCAGCAGGGTTGAGAGGCCTGGGGTAGAGCATAAAGTGCCTGGGTCTAACTTGTGTGTGAGCAGAATCACTCTGACCATGATAGGAACCATTTTAAAAGGGGAAGACCAGAAGCAAAGGCTCCATTAATCCAAGGGCGGGGACAGTGGCTTGGGTCAGGCAGGAGCCAGTCTCCGCTCTGTGCTCCCTGCTCTCTCTTCTTCCTCTCTCTCTTCCCTTTCTCAGTGAATAGTAACAGGGCCTTTCCTAGGTGCTGGGCAGATTCCAACAGCCATGGCCCTGTAGGAATCTCAACCAGTTCATCTAAACCCAAGCGCAAGAGAGGGAAGCTGCAGAAAGCAGCTGCCAACTTGGGCTGCAGAGTTTGGACAGTCCACTCTGGCTGTGGCAGGGCCTGTGGCTGTTGTTGGCACCTGTCATGTGCTCAGACACTAAAGACAGCACAGAAGGAGCAGCAGGATTGGGTCCTGAACATTCTTTTGAAAAAGTTTGAAAGATTTGCCTTTCTAATGTTTAGGTTTTTATTCACCTGACATTGATTTTTATAGATGGTCTGGGGTAAAAATCTAATTTAAATCCTTTTGCCATACAGGAAATTGCATGAGTTTCCCATTGCAACAATTTACCACCAATTCAGGCAGGCTTAGAATAACAAGAATGTATTGTCTTGCAATTTTGGAAGTCAGAACTGGGCTTTGCTGGCTAAAATCAAGGTATCACCATGGCCACATCTGGAGGCTCTGGGGGGAGATTTTTGGCTGCTTCCTCCCATCTTCAAAGCCATTCAAGTTTCTCTTGTGTTCCATCAATCTGACTGATCCTTTTGCCTCTCTCTTTCCCTGATCAGGAGCCTTATGATTATAGTAGGCCCACTGGGATGACCCAGGATGATCTTGTCTCCAAATCCTGCAATTAGACACATCTTCAAAGTCCCTTTTGCCACATCAGGTGACATATTCACAGCTTTTGGAGATTAGGACCTGAACATCTTTAGGAGAGCATTTTTCTGCCCCTTGCAATAATTTGTATATCTAGGACAACAGAGTGAATCTTTTCTGAACCAGAGGGCAGAGGAGCACTGGTCTGGTAATAACAATAGCAAATACTAAGTGATCATAATGTACAAAAATGTCTCCAAGCATTGTTTGCATGTTATCTCATGTAATTCGCACAACATTTTGGCTAAGCACTACTATTACTGTCATCCCCATTTTAGAGATGAGTAAAGTGAGGCCAGAGAGCGAAGTACCTGGCTCCCAGCAGGAGGTAGCAGAGCCGGGATTCAAACCCAGGCAGTTGGGCTTCACATTCTATGTGCACGAAGACCATGGTACTACTGAATGAACAAATGAAGTGAATACATTTAGTTTCCTTTAGCAGTGTGAGCATGCCTACGTCATATAACTTCTCTGAACTTCAGGTACATTATCTGTAAAATTGCGATAGTGATACAGCTCTTCTGTGTTTAACAGGGCTCCTGTGAGGGTACCGTGAGACAATTTATTAGAAAATATTTCAGGCAGAAAATAGGGCTGCACAGGTTGCTCCCCGTACCTCCCTCCTTCCCTGGGGCCAGAGTCCCAATGTCACTGGCAGAGTTGGGGCTGGGACTCAGTTTCCTGGCAGCCAGACTGGGTTGGTAACTATTGCAGGTAGAGATTCAAGTTACCAGACTGAGCATTTTCCCTTCTCAACCTCCTGCCTGTAACGGTGAACATCAAGGTAACGACTGTGCATTCAGTTCATTAAAAATGCCATCAAGTCTCGGATGATGCCATTACAAAATCCGAATAGAATACCTAGCTGACACAGAGTAAAATTTACAAGTATGACAATATCAGCTATAGATCAGAAAGGAAAGGAGGAAGATTTCAGAAATTGATGGAAAATGGAGGCTGCAAGGTATTTGCTAAGGAACCCACCTCTCCCCCATCTTTACCTCTTCTCTAGCTGCTCTTCCATTTTCCCTTCACTCCTCCTTAGCCGAGTGGGAATCAGAAAACCTGAATTTCAGCTGTGGGCGTAACCACTGACCAGTTTTGTTTTGAACTTCAGAGGCAGTAATGAAAAAAAAAAAAGAGCACAGTTGAGGAGTGGTGTCAATACCAGATATTAGGACATATAACAAAGCCATAGAAATGAAATGGAAAGATTGGGAGAAATATTTCCAATCTCCAAACTGACAAGGGATTAGTATTCAGAATATATAAGCGATCTGAATCAATAGAAGAGCAATGAGAGCCCAGAAACAAAGATGTGTGTCTGTGGAGACTTGGCAGGGGGAAAGATGGATTGTTTGGTGGGTACTGCTGGGAAAACCCACTCTTTGGGAACAGAAAATAATACTGTAGTTCTACTTGCACTATATTCAAGATGAACTCCAGATGAATTAACTGTTGGCTAACTGTGATAGGTAAAAACATGAAGCTAAATAGAAGAAAATGTAGGAGGATATTTTGTGATTGTGGGTAGGAAAAGATTTTTCCACAAAACCAGAGAGCACACGCCACAAGGCTAAAATTTGATGCATTTGGCTACATCAAAACGAACAATTTCCCCTACACTGTAGAATAGCAAAGACCAAGCTAAGAGGATGCACGAAAATTTGGGAGAAATATTTGCAATCTCCAAACTGACAAGGGATTAGTATTCAGACTATATAAGAAACTTCCTTAATTCATTCGGAAAAATAATAGGATATAGCAGAAAAACAGGCAAGGGATGTAAATAGGTTCTTCATAGAAGGAAAAACATTCTTCATGGCTTTGAATGCGGAAAAATGATAAACCGCTAATTATCAAGGAAATATAAAAGAAAATCACATAATACCGTTTTATCAGTATCAAATTGATGTGAATTAGGACATCAGATAACAGTAAATGATAGCTGGGAAAGGAACCTTCCTGTCTTCATGTGCCAGTGGGAGGAGTGCAAACTGGCAAAGTCATTTTGGGGAGCAACTTGGCAGAATGAAAACAACCATGACGGAGCAGTTCTGCTGACTTCTTACCGGCGCAAGGTCTAACACCATTCTGGCACTGTCTGCGCCAGCCGGCCGCTTCTGGGAGCCTGACTGGCCAGTATTCGAGGAACTGATAAGTAAAATGTGTTTCATCACAAATCCAGTGCTGTCCGCGGCTGGAACTAATAACCTGCCTGGTATACACAGTGTCCAGATTTCTAGTACCTCGTGTTGAGGGAATAACAAGAACCACAATGAGTTCTTAGTACAATGCCTTTCAGATACATGAAAAACAGATAAACACACTAAAAACAGTATCTTGAGAGGCTAGGTACCGGGCATGTCTTCAACACAGAAGGTGCAAATGAGTAGAGAAAGGGGAGAGTGGAGAGGGAATGAGTGGAAAACAATACATTTAGATACGAGGGGGGCCTTGCTGAAGAATGGTCAACATAACTCCTGTCTCTAAGGGCCACGAACTGACCTCATCCTCCTTCCATCATTTCCTAGTCCACAGAATCAAATTCAAGAGACTCCACTCAGCCGCGGCTGCCAGAGCAGGGCTTCTCCAGAAAGGACCCGCCTCCTTCTGCCACCCACCTTGCCAAGCACTCGCTTCCCCGAAATCCCAGTCTACACTGCTCGTCCCACGACACGCTTAGGCTCCAAGTCGAAACGGCCTTACTCTCACTTCTCTCTTACTGATCGTTTGCCATTCAGGCTAAGTGTCTCCTCTCCAGGAGTCCTTTTCTCAACGCTGCCCTTCCCCAAACGACAGCCCCCCAGGTGTGTGTAGTCACACATGCGCTACCCCATCACCCCCGCACGCATCACGTAGTGACTCCTTATTTTGGGGCCACAACCTCCCCTCGGGGCTAAAGCTGTGCTTGGGTGGTCTCTGTGGCTGCAGCTCGCCAGGTGGGGGGCGGTACGACGAAATGCAGTTATTCCAGCGGGCCGAACCAGACCCCGGCCCACCGCCCTCTCCTTTGCTGCCTCCCTTATTGGCTCAGCCTCTCCGCCTTCGGCACCCGCCCCCGTTCCACCTCCGCAGCCGGCAGCAGGGGGTGCAACACTCTGCGCACGCGCCGCGGGGCGGGGCGCTCGCGCTCAGGGGCGGAGCGAAGGGCCGAGGCGGGCCGAAGAGGGCGGCGGGGGCCGAGGAGGGCGTCGTTGCGCGGCAGTTGCGTCCAGTCCGCGTGTACCTGGCCGCCGGGAGGGGGCGGGGCTGAGGCGGGCGCCACGACCACGCCCCCGCCATTGGCCCCGCCCCCGCAGCACGCCCGCGCGCCTCGCCCCGCCCCCCGGGCCGGCCCGGCCCGCCCCCTGGCCCGGCCCGCCCCGCCCCCCCCGTCCGCCGCGCTCTCTCTCCCGCCGCCCGCTTGCCTCCCTCCCGGCTCCCGGGGCGGAGAGCGGGAGAAAGTCCTGCTAGTGGGCGGCCGCGGGGCTGCGCGCGTCCGGCATCCCGGGGCCGCTCCGGCCCGGGCGGCGAGGGGCCCCGGCGGTCCATGCATCCGCCGCCGCCCGCCGCCGCCGCTATGGATTTCAGTCAGAACAGCCTGTTCGGCTACATGGATGACCTGCAGGAGCTCACCATCATCGAGAGGCCGGTCCGCCGGAGCCTCAAGGTGCGCCCGGGAGGAGGAACTGCCCGCAGGGCGCCCGGCCGGCTAGCCGGGCGCCGACCCCCGCCCCTCCCCTCCCCGAGGCGGCCCGGGACCGTCTCGGAGCCGGGCTGGCCCCTCAGTCCTCCTCCGTGCCCCTGGTCGCCGTGTCACCCGAAACCGGCCCTTCCGGGGGCCCCTTTCTCGACGCGGCCCCGGTTCTCTACGCCTGGACCCTTACCCAGGAGGGACGCGACCCTGCCCCTGCCCCGTGACCCGGGGCCACCTCCGCCGCCCCTCGGACGCCCGCGGCTCCTGATCTCGGGTCCAGCCCGCCCCGGCCCCTTTCCCGACCAGCCTTGGGGGACAGCGGCCGAACCCCGTCTTTCGGGCCAGCCCGGCGTCTTCCCCTCCCCGACGGCCGCGGCCCCGCTTCCTCCCGCCCCTGCAGGAGCTGCCCTCACGGCTGCAGCCGTGTATCCCCTGTCCTCTCCCGGTGCTTACCCGCCGTGGCCCCAGTCGCGCTCCCGGGTCAACACGGCCCCGACGCCTCCTCCCACCTCCTCCTGAGACTCCCCATATCCCAAGACCCCGCTGCCCCATTAGAGTAAGCTCCGGTTCCGCTGCTCCTCATGTGCCCGGGCCTCCCTTCACCACCCAACCAGCACCAATACTAGATCCTGTTAAGGATCTTCAAAACCCTGTGGACCCCTTGCCCCATTCTGAGTTACCACACACCCTTTCCCCCCAGACCCTCCAGGACCCTGCTCCCCCAAACCCTTGAAGTCAGTTTTCAGCTTGCTCCCCACACCCCCTCTGCCTCCCCCACCCCGCAGAGTCATCTTCCTCCCAGCCTCCCAGAGGTGCCACGCTCACTGCTGGCAAATCTAGGTTACGGACCCCCCTCAGCCCTCCCCCATCCATCCTCTCCATGACTCCTGTAGCTTCCCTCACTCCCACCTGCCGCCTTATCTCCGGTCTTTGATTTCCTTCCAGCCCGAGTTTATTCCCTTCCCTGCCCCCCTCCAGATTTCGTCTTTCTCATTCATTCCCATTTGGTTGCATCTCCATCCTTCCCCTTTTTAGGCTGGAGAAACAGCTTCGAAGGGATTAGAGATAAAAAGCGTGTGGATATTTTATATATGCATATAAAATTGACTTCAGCAAGGCTCTAAAGCTACTGTGAAGCTGGAAGTGTAAAACCCCAAAAACCAAAAGCCAAACTCTAAACTTCACTCCTAAACCCAACAATTAGAGACAATTAGAGGCCTCTGTGGTTGAGGTCCTGGAGCGTCCTTAGACCCTTGATTAGTTTTCACTGATAGGGCTTAATTGTGAAACTTTTTCATTAGCTTATACTCACAGGGAGTCGTTGGAGGGCCAGTGGGGGGCAAGAGTGGTGGGATGTTTGTATGCATAATTTTTATTTTACTCTTGACAGACACCGGAAGAAATAGAAAGACTGACAGTTGATGAAGACCTCGGCGATATTGAAAGGGCTGTTTATCTGCTCAGGTATTTCCCAAAGTCTTTCTGTGAAATTGCTGCCCCCCCCCCCCCCCGCCTATATAAATGCTTTCTGAAGTGTTATAGTTATGTTCAGATTTACTTAACCACTTGAACCAGAGTACATTTGCATTCTTTAGCACTTCATTATGTTATAAATGAAGATTTAAGTATGGGCTTATAGATTTGAGAACTGAAATCACACAGGATATCTAACTCTTGGGAGGAGGAGGAGGAACAGAACAACTAATGGTTAAGTTGAATCATCATTTTTTTTTTTTTTTATACTTTGGTGGTTCTCACGTAAGACCATTTAAGTTTAGATGAGACTTTAAGAGTATCCCAGTACTAATTTTTTAATTGTAGAGTGTGACCACTATATGTTATTTACTATACACGAAAAACATACGCAGATGAGATGGCTTAATTTGCTGTTCGGGATACCCTGTTTAATATTGCTTGTGCTATGTGAGCTTTTTAAGTTTGCCTGAGGGATTTTTTAATTTGAGACTACTCTCTTTTAAATTTCATTTTACCAGCTTTAGAGAATTACTTTTAAAGCAAATGGTTATTGCAAATATTTTAAAGATTCCTCTCAACTATCTTGAAAATTGTGTTGTGGATTTAGCTGCTGAAAAGTGAATGAAGTGAACATTGATGAACATACCCATGGAAATACTTAGGAAACAGAAATATTCCTAAGATATTTTGTGTACGTTTGTCTTAAAATGTTTCTTCCACTTGTGAAATATTTTTCCCTCTATTGGCCAGGCCAGTTCGTTTTTATTTTTGTTTCCTCAGAATCAGATTTTGAAAACTGGGGTTCTCTCCTAGGTAATTCGGCACCCTCCATTCCTTAGCTTGGGTCTACTTTGCCTGTTTCAGGTGCTGACAGTTTCTTGTTCTCCTTTCTTGTTTATAAACCACGTTTCTAGTCCCATGTTAATTCACCAAATGATTGTGTTTAAAAAAAAAAAAACTGTTCTCCATGACTTCCATTTTCTTAATTCTTCTTTAGCCTATTCGTGGCATCTTAAGTCTCTCTGCTTACAGCAGCAGAATATCAGTGAACTTATAATTTAGACCATTCTTTCCAGTAATTGTCAGTTCAAATGTCTTTGGACCTTAGACATTATGTTGATGTTATTTCCCCTCATGTTTGGTAGTGTGCGCTCATCATTATACTTACTTACAAGAGACAACTTTTATTTATGTGTGAATTAACAGTGTTTTAGGCATATACGTAGAGGATAATCCAACATTTAACCTATTGTATTTTGATATTCCTCAGGAATTAATATGTTCAATGTGGTGAAGCATAGTTGTAAACATCTTTCTCCAAAGTTCTTTTGGAGTCTGTAGACAATTGATGAAAGTTAGTGTAAGTTTCATTTAACACACAACAGATGATGATTTGAAATAAGCTCCCACTTATTCCTGTTGAATTTTTTTTTTTTTTAAGTGTAAGTGCTGGCTTACAATTAGGAATTGGAGAGTCTTGCTCTACTTACTTGTGACAGCAGATACCTTATTCTAGATATCCATGACAAGGCTTCTTTTTTAGGACAGCTTATTTGTTTTGTATTTTGCTTTTACTGTTTGTGAGCAAAGCAGGCTGGCTAAATTGTCTTTATTTCTCAGACACAGAACATAGTTTCATCCAGTTCTAGAACACAAAGCTCTTCTAGAGAGAGATGGATCTTATTCTGAGACAGGAGAGTTTTAGGAGATCTGATATCTCCTTTAGTTTTTTGTGGCTCGTCTATCTTGAAGGAGGTTCATGGGGTGGCTCAGAAGGGAACACTGGTTTGGTTGTGCAAGGCTCCTCCAGCTGAGTTCCTCTTTTGTCTTCCTACCACCTACCAGCTCCCACGGAGGGGTTGGGGAGTGGGATTTTACCTGGAGGTTACCTTCTGGAGGCTTAACATCAAGACTGCCTGAAAGGTTCTTTCTTCCCTAGGATTCAGGGTAGGGTGTAGGGTTGTCTTTTAGACCTCTTCCAAATTTTGCCCCTGTTAAAGCTTTGTCTGTGCTCATTTGTTGAGTCTTTTATTTTAAATACAGTTTTTTTCATTGGTTCTTCCCATTGCTATAGAACCTACTACTGAATCCTGCTTTTCTTTTTTTTCTCTATGATTTTGAAAGTTTATTTTTGAGTACTTCACAGTGCTTTGCCTTTCCTCTGTATTGGATATTTAATATCCAGCTTTTTCTCTCTCCTTTTATATGTCAGATATTTCCCTAGCTCTCTTATTTTGTATATTGAAGCTATTTTGGAATATTATTCTACATTAGAATTCAGTGTCAAATGTGTAAGTCACTGTGGGAAATGCCTCATGAGTGAAGGTTCTGCTAGCATTTAAAATGAATCTAATATTGAAATAAGCAATATATACAGAGTACTCTCATCCAATCAAAAGGAAATTACCCTGATCATTATCTTTCTCTAAAGTATGGCAGACCAATTATTAACATTATTTTCATAATTAAGTTGAGAACATTGCAGTATTGGAAGGTCTGACACAGATGAATTTGTAGTTTTGCATAAATGTGATGCCGATGTACCCATCTGTGGCATTTAGCACTGAAGCAAAACAGCTCTCCTAATAGTCACAGCTTGTGGCTTAGTCAAAATCACATCATAACATCTTTTTCCTGTTCTCCCTCTTCTTTGTGATTTTGGCATTTATTTTCAGAATGTGCTTAAAACATGTGCACAGTTTTGTTAGAAAAGAGTGCTAAGTATGCGTCCTGTGTTTCGTTAAGAAATTCTTACTCGTGCATCTCTGATTGCCTTCCGGATAAATTCTGGCCCCTTAAAGCTTGGCATGCGTGACTCCAGCTTAGTGGTGCACGGGCAGCCCACCAGGCCCTCGCTCTGCTTTAGTGGCCCCATCGAGATGTTGTACACGTGCCATACAATTCGCCTGTTTAGTGCGGAGCTCAGTGGCTTGTTGTGTATTCATGGAGTTGTGTACCATGACTAGAGTCAATTTTAGAGCATTTCATCAACCCCAAAATGAACCTGTACCCATTGGCAGTCACCCCCCCATTTTCAATCTTCCCAGCCTTTGGGACTTCGCACTGTTTGTTTTGTCTCTGCAGACTTGTCTATTCTGGACTTGTCACTAAATGGACTTAGACAATTTGTGGTCTCCTTTTCAGCTAGCCATGTTGCAGCTTGTATCAGCACTTCCTTTTTATTGAGGAGTGGTGTTTCATTGTGTGGGTCTATCCATCCGTCAGCTGGTAGGCACGTGAGTTGTTTCCACTCAGTCTTTCTCTGCCGGAAGCAGTCACGCTGGGCCCTTCAGTGTTACTCCGTTACATCATTTTCATCCTGAATTCTGCTATTCCCCATCCTGGAATACCCTTTCCTTATGTCGGCCAAGATTTTCCATCCCCAGGATCCAGCTGGAACCTTGCGTCTTTCACGAGGTCTTTCCTCACTGCTGAAACTACCCGGATGCCAGGCTTCTCTGAGCTCCCCTAATCATCTCGAGGTTGCCCCCCTCAACTAGCAATGAACCACAGCTTTGCATTCCTTAATATGTCTGTGTGCACGTGCATGCTTATGTATTTGTGTAAGTGCATTTTCTTTAATAGATTGTAAGCTTTTGGAGGACAAGCCATATTTTATGTTGTTGTTGCTTTGTTTACTGTGCTGTGATATGACTATAACCTCTTAATGGAAAGAAATATATTTGTTATTTTTAAGATGACCAAAACGCCAGATGAATTCAGCAGCCTGTGATTTTTTTATTTTAATACCACAGACAGTAGAATCAGAGAGATTTAGGTTGTATCCTGTTCTACCATTTGTTATCTGTGTGACTGATATAAGACATAAGTCACTAGGGCTCTTAAGTCCAGTTTCTCATCTGTAAAATTGCAATATTAATTCTGCTGCCCAAGGCTGTTGTATTAGGGGGAGAGCCCCTGGCACAGACCTGATTAATGTTAATTCCCTTCTTCTCCTTCCCCCTTCTTCCTTGCTACGAAGATGTTCCAGGTTCATTTCAAATTTTTACAAGAGGATAGTTACTAGCCTCTTGTATTAATTTGTCTTTCAATGATTTAGTAAAAAATAGGCAAGTACAGTATTATCAGCTAAAGTTTGTGAGATCTATTAACTTCCTTTGCTAGTAGTATTTATCAGAAACCAGAACTTTCACAAATTATAGTTAAGCATCTTAAGCTGAGTGATAAGGTCAGCCTGTTAGAGAGCTGTTTTCTTACCAAGTGACTTTGTCTTAAGCAGTGTTTGCTATTTACTCTCCGCACTAGATGTGCTGAGTGGTTCATGTTCCTCTTCTAACTTTTCTGTTGCTTGCTTTTACAGTCTCACTTGTCACTGTTAACTCACTTGTCACTTTTAAACTATTCTTCACTTTGCACTGTGAGTTTTAAAACATTTAGCACTTTGCCTTCCAGGGATGCTCACACCTTTAGGATCTTTCCCCTGCTCTTATACTTCACAGCGCCGCCCCCCCCCCTTTTTTTTGAGTAAGTGCTCCCTCTAGTGAAACCAGAGTGAGATTTCTGCAGCCAAATCTGAAAATAAACCTGGTGCTGTAAGCTGTGACTGTTGCTTATTGCAGCTGGAAACTATTGCATTCAATACTAAACTAGGGTGCAATGAGGTGACGGGAAGAACCCCAGTGAGCAGCTTTGCTACTTGAGTAGCTTTTGATTGTTTTACCTTTACAAATACCTTCCTATTTGCTATGCCAAAGTGAACATTTGTGTGAAAACTCCTGTGTAGGTCTTTATTTCTAAGATCGTCTGTATTCCCACATCTTTTACTTTCACCATTATCTTGATTTCTTTTTTTGATGTCTTCTGACTTTTGGTACTGTTTTAGTGCAGTGGGTATGTGAGGTCTGTCTGTGGGGGCGTTGGGGGTAGAGGTCTTGAGTGACCGGTATTGCTTTTCCAGATTTCTTGAGCGATGTACAGGAGAGCCCTTTTTAATCCTTCACAAATGGTCTGGTTAGTTGGTTAGTTCTTAAAAAAAAAATTGGTTAAAGTGGGGAATCATAAATGCTACAGACCTTCAACATATCATTTTAGTATGTGTATGCATGTAAATATATATGTATATATTTGTTTGCCAATTATTTGATGTAGATCCATTACCTTTTTTTGAATATGAGTCTGATGATTACAGTTTAGAATCTTCTTTCTTGCACAGATCACCCCCCAGAATACATTTACAATGTAATATAATTAAACCAATTAACTGTTTAAAATACTTAGCCACTACTGCAATAAAACACTATAAAATAATACTAAATGAATGGTTATGCAGATCTGAATAAAATATGGGTTACGTAACTCCAATGGAGCTGTATTATGTGTATGTGTAGATAAATGTCTGTATGTATATTTCTGTGTACATATTTGTTTTCATGAACAGCTTATTCATACCAACAGTCTTAGGAATGAGACTGAGTTTTACCACAAATCATAACTAATTGGTTCCCAGTACAGACTTGGGGTTGCTGGGCTCTCTGTCTTGTTGATTTGTGCAGTGGTGTCTTACTAATCACATTAAGCCTTCAAGTGTAGACTATATGAAATGGTAAAAACCATAACTCTCTTAGAATCAGGGCCACATACAGTAGTTAAACTATTGATTAAGGTCCAGTGATCTCCAGATCTGTACATCTTTCAACTTGGCTCTTTGGGTTTGACAGTGTCTTTTGTTGGCCATGTTGGTGCCCAGTTTTGGGAGGTGCGGAGAGAGTATTCAGGCTTAGTGCTTCCAGTCATTTCTTTTGTCTTTATCCTTCTTCTGGTATGTGGTAATTGCTTCAGAAACAATGGCAAGTCTTACATCCTTGCATTTGTGTGCTCAGGTGTGATTTTCTTTCCAATCAGATATGTTAATAACAGAAAAAACAGCTAGGAATTACTTTAGAATAAATCTTAGACGTTTAGGTTAAAACATAAAGTCTTTGTTGAGTAATTATTATTAGATGTCCTCTGGGGAATGAATGACATTGTACCAGCAGATACTTTGGTTCAAAGAAGTACTTGTCAAGAAGCAAGTGAATACTGGGCTTCCCTGATTAACTAGCATGCTCAGCATAGAGGAGGCGTGCGTGTGTCGGAAATACTTTACAGTCTATGAACACAGACCCAGATTTATTCTTGGAGGCCCAGGTTAGCTCACTTACTTAGTGAGAAACCTTGGGTAAGATGCTTATCTTCTCTGACCCCAGCCTCCTAGTCGCAAAGGGGAGTAATAACGCCACACTGTAGGACTGTTGACAAGAGTGGAGGGAATGTGTGTGGCAGGCAC
The DNA here is from genome assembly GCA_004024925.1 of Scalopus aquaticus. Classification (NCBI taxonomy): domain Eukaryota; kingdom Metazoa; phylum Chordata; class Mammalia; order Eulipotyphla; family Talpidae; genus Scalopus; species Scalopus aquaticus. The sequence goes on along the minus strand of PVIJ01009940.1, from coordinate 26,426 downwards.
TATACCTGGTGCAGAATTGTGTTCAGTTAATAATGATTATTGACCTTTTAAACCATGTGTTTGCAATCCAGAATATATTTTACTTGAATGTATAGAGAAATACCCACCCAGGAACTTCATGGAGTTATCAAGTCTTCTTTCCAGACGGTTCCCCTTTGCAGTTAATCCCCCAACTTGAACTCGGCAACCAATGACCCCCGTTTGGTCACTACAGGTTCATTCTCCTATTCTAACATACAAACACATGTTTTCACATGTGTACATGTTTCCACATGTATCTTTTGGATAATTGTCTAATAATGGAATGCTGGGTCATAGGGTGAGTATACATGTTTTTAGTTTGATTGACGCCCAATATGCTGCACATATTTTTACTCCAATGGGATGAATTTTGGCTTATGTATATAGCTGTAAAATCATCACTGCAATTAAGATAATGAACCATCACCTCCAAAGTAACATCTTGGCTTTTGCAATATCCTCTCCCTTTTGTCTGATCCTCTCCCCAACTCTGGCCATCACTGACTGGCTTCCTGTTACTACAGATGGTTTTCAATTTCTAGGATTTTATAGAAATGAATCATACGGTAGTACCTTTTTGTGAGTTTTTATTTTACTCACCATAATTACTTTGAATTTCATGACATTGCATCTATCAATAGTTTATTCCTTTTTATTGACAGTTATTCCATTTTAAGGTAAAAAGCATTTGTTTGTTTATTCAGCAGTTGACAGGCAGTTGGGTAAATTCCAGTTTTGGGCTATAACCATCCCTATACAAATCTTAGTATGGACATGCACTTTCCTTCTTCTGTAGTAAGTGGTCAGTGGAATGGCTGGGCCATGTGGTAGATAGGTATATGTTTACATTTAAGAAACCACTAGGCTGTTTCCAAAGTGCTTGTTCAATTTTACATTTCCTCCTGTAAATGGGAGCCGTGTAAGAGAGTGAGTTGCTCTGTATACTGACTGACATTTGGCATGATTTTAGCTTCAAGCCATTCTAGTGGGTGTGTGGTTGTTTCATTGCATTTATCATTTGAATTTTCCCAAATGATTAGTGAATGTTGAGCATTTTTACGTGTTTGTGAACCAGCCATGTATCTTTTTTTTTTTTTTTAGAAGTGTTCAAATCTTTTGCTCTCTTCTTGAGTATATATTTTGCAAATATTTTCTCCTATTCTGGGCTATGTCTTTTAACTTTATAAGAAGTAAAATCTCATAAAAGGATTTTATGTTGATGTGGTTTAATTTTGAAGAATTTAGTTTAAAACATTTTTTTTATTCCTTCAAGTCAGTACTTTGTGTGTTGTTTAAGAAATCCTGACCAAATCCTAGTTCACTAAGATTTTTCCCCTATATTTTCTTTTAGAACTATAAAGATATTAAGCTCTTAATTTTAGATCTGTGATCCATTTCAGTTAAATTTTGTCCGGTTTATATTGTGTATGGCAAAGGTTGAGTGTAATCTTTTAATTAATTTATAATATACAGTAGAAAGGGCCAATTTCCTATTGTAAAAATAAGGGGAGCTGGCATCTTTCTCTGTTATCGAATCAGATAAATTCTTCAGGGACCGTTTCTCCCTCCTCTCTCTGTTTGATATGGTGGTCTGGGCCTGACAGAATTTAAGAATTTCATCTTGCTTGGATAGGCTATGGTCAGTTCTAAGAAAGATGGCAAGGAAATGCTGAACCCCAGTTTCTTATTTCATCCACTAGGCGGTGCTAATGGACATCTCTGTAGGGCAGAAACACCTTGGGTAGGTTAACAATTCAGAGATTTTTAAAGGGGGTTTGTCAAATATTCATAATTCTGCAAGTTCTTGTTTTTAATTAGTGATTGGATACAGTGATATTATAGTCAAACCAAAAATACTGTTTATTTTGCTGAACTAAAAAAAATCAGAATTGAATAGTGTTTTATTTCTTTTGATTAAAGTATTTTGCATGTTTGGTTTGAATGTTTGGAGTAGAATGAAATTTCTGTGGCTAGCATAAATTATTTACATATGCAGGTATGAAAATGAAACTTAGAAGTCTGACGGATTTAGGATTGTCATAGAAACTCTCTTGATACTAACCTCATAAACTGTATTTGCTTAGAAATTATCTTGGTAATAAAATTATAAACTATATTTGCTTGAAAAGTGGACAGTCTCAAAGGAGGAAAGTCACAAGAGTACAGCCTGGGCACGTGGGGGAGTGGACACTTGGAGTGGACACTCTGGTTATGGTGGGGAAGGGGCGGGGGGATGACTTGCGCACATGGGTGGTGTGTATCTTCACACAATTGTCCAGTTGTTGGAGAACTTTTTTAGATGTACTTCTGTTAATGGTTTCTAGTTTAACTCTGTAATGGTCCTAGTTATTTTAAATTTACTGAGGTTTGTTTCATGGCCTAGAACATGGTTCATCTTGGTGAATATTTCATGTATATGAGAAAAAAATAATGTACGCTGCTGCCATTCTGTGTAATGTTCTGTAAATATCGATTAGATCAGAGTGGTTAATGGTATTTTTCAGGTCTTCTGTCCATTTCCATACACAGGATATTCTTCTGTCTACTTGTTCTATTGACTACAGAGAATGAAATATTGAAATCTTGTATAAATGTGGATTTAATTTATATTAACTATAACTGTAGATTTGTCTGTTCTTTCAAATCTCTCATTTTTAGTAATAGCTCATGTGTTTTGATATCTGTAGTTAGGAGCCTATCCAGTTAGGACTGTTATGTTTTCTTGGTGATTTGACTCCTTTATCATTATGTAATATTTTCTTTTACTTAGAGATAGTCTTTGTTTTGACTTCTACTTTATCTTATATTAATATACTCAGTCCAGCTTTCTTTTGGTTAGTAATTACACAGCATATCTTTTTCTGCCCTTTTACTTTTTTAAGTGTTTTTTAAAATTTATTTATTTTTTAATTTTTTAATTTTTATTTTATTTTATTTTTTATTTTTATTTTTTTATTTTTAAAATTTATTTTTTAAATATTTATTTATGTATGCATACAAGAACTGGGGTGTAAGCCAGAGGTGGGGGTGTTAAGAGGATTCACCAGAGACAGGGTGAGAAGCAAAACAGGCAGATTGACTGAAAATACACTGCTGAGGGGAGCAGTGGGCAAGGCAGGAGATGTCTGCTTGCCATGTGGGAATCTCCCTGGCCGGGGATTGAACTCGTGCTGCAGTGGCTGCGGACAGCTTCATAATGCTGCAACTTAACCTGTTGTGCCACCAGGGAGGCCCCTGCCCTTTTACTTTAAAAAAAAAAAATAGCTTTCATTTTGGTAATTTTAGAGTTCCAGGAAAGTTGCAAAGATAGAGCAGAGAGTTCCCATATACCTTTTGCCAGTTCCCCCTGAAGCTAAAGTCTTGACTTAATTGTGGTTTGTTTGTCAAAACTAAGAATTTAATGGCAGTACATCACTTTTAACCAAATTATAGACCTTCTGTGGATTTCACCAAATGTTTCATGAATGCCCCTTTTCAGGATCTGTTGCGTTAGTGACATATCTCCTAGGTCTCTTCTTAGCTGTGATACTTTTTTAGTCTTCCTTTGCTTTCATGGTCTTGAGAGTTTTGAAGAGTGCTGGTCAGATATTTTGTAGAATGTCCATCAACTTGGATTTGTCTGATGGCTTTCTCATTGTAAGATTGGAATTATATGCTCTGGGGAAGACTACCACAGAGATGAATAGCCTTTCTTATTCCATAATTTCATGGTGCCACCAATATCACCTATCACTGGTGATGTTAATCTTGATCGAGGTAGCATCTGCCAGTTTCTGCTGCTATAGGAGTGAGAGAGGACCTCCCAGTCTTACTCCTGATCTTGGGGAGAAAGCATTCAATCTCTCACCATTATGTTGACTATAGGCCTTTTATAGATATCATTTAGTTAAGGAAGTTTCTTGTTGTCTAATTTAGTGACCTTTCTCTTAACCTTGTAAATCTTATGTTTCATATTATCTGTTACGTATTAATAAGATATATAGTTTATATGTGATTTTTCCTATGTTTTGTTTTAGTATGGTGAATTATGCTTTTCAAATGATGAATCAGGCCTGCATTCCTGGGATTAAATCTACTTGATCATAATGTATGGATCTTTTTATATGTTTCTGGACTCTATTTGCTTCTATATATTTGAGGATTTTTTGCATCAATATTAATGAGAAATATTGTTCTGCAGTTTTCTTGTGCTATCTTTGCCTAGTTTTAGTTTTAGGTAATGTTCATGAGATGACCTGGGAAGTGGTTTCTTATTTTCTTGAAGCAGCTGTGCAAAATTGGTACTTCTTAAATGTTAGGTAGTTTTCACTAATTAAACTCTCTTGATCTTTCTTTTTTGAAAGGTCTTTAAATTTCTTTTTTGAAAGGTCTTTAACTAAAATTTAAATTTCTGTAAATGTATGGCTACTTGGATCTATTTCTTCTTCAGTGGGCTTTGGTAGTTTTAGTCTTTCAAGTACATAACTCCTTCATCTAAGTCACTAAATTTGTGGGCATCAGATGATACTACACTAGTGTTCCCTTTTTGTGTTTGGGGGACCACTAATGATTTCCCTTTTTTGATCTTGTGTGTTGATAATTTGCATTTTCTTGCCTTTTTCTTATTTAGCATTGCTGGAGATTTATCAATTTCATTGATCTTTTCAAAGAACCAGTCTCTGTTTTCATTATTTCTCTCACTCTTTTTGTTTTTGACTTCCTTGATTGCTGTTCTAGTATTTATTATATCCTTACTTCTGCTTCTTTTGCATTTGTTTTTCTTTTCTTTCTTAGGGTGGAAGATTTAGATAATGATTTTAAATCTTCCTTCTATTCTAAAATACATGCCCTTCAATACTGTAAGTTTCCCTCAGGCACTACTTTAGTCACATCCCACAATTTTTGATATGTTGTATCTTCACTTTCATTTGGTTGAAAATAATTTTTAAAATTTTCTTGATGCTTTTTTGACTCATGAGTCATTTAGAAGTGTATTAATCTAGTTCCAAATATTTGGCAGTTTTCCAACTATCATTTTGTTATTGATTCCTAGTTTATGATTGGAGAATATACTTTGATTTCTATGACCTGCTCCTTCCTTACCCATTATAGCTCTCATTTCCCTTACTATTCCCCATTATAGCTCTGATTTTTTTTACTCTTACCTTCTTCATTTGGTGTGTACTTAAGCCATCTTTGCTATCCATTAATATATCACATATACCTGTACTTGAGTGCTTTTGCATTTGCCGTTCCTTCTGCTTTTTTTTTTTTTTAAAGATTTGTTTTATTTGTACATACAAGCTGGGGTACAGGCTAGAGGCGTGAGGCGGCGAGAGGGTTCACCAGAGACAGAGCGGGGAGCAGAACAGGCAGATCAGAAGTCCACTGCTGAGGGGAGCAGCGGGCAAGGCAGGAGAGGTCTGCCGCACCATGTGGGAATCTCCCCTGCCAGGCTTCGAACTCGCGTCACCGCTGCGACAGCTCCACAGCGCAGCGCTCAACCGCTGCGCCACCAGGGAGGCCCATGTTCCTTCTGCTTTTAATGGTCCCCCCTGCCCTCAGATGCCAGCATTGCCAGCTCCATCATTTCTTTCAGGTTTTTGCTCAAGTGTGGTTTGCCTTTTTATCTCAGATAAATGTCATCACCAATACCTCTTAAAGTCATGGGTTAAAAACTTGGAAGTGTAATCAGATTTTCCTGTTTCTCACTTCTGATTTTTTTTTTTTTTTTACAAGCTGGGGTACAGGCCAGAGGCGTGGGGCGGCGAGAGGGTTCACCAGAGACAGAGTGGGGAGGCAGAACAGGCAGATCAGAAATACACTGCTGAGGGGAGCAGCGGGCGAGGCAGGAGAGGTCTGCCGCACCATGTGGGATTCTCCCCGGCCGGGCGGCGAACTCGCATCTCGCTGCTGGCAGCTCCACAGCTCAGCGCTTAACCGCTGCGCCACCAGGGAGGCCCTCACTTCTGATTTTTAAGCAGATTAAATCTTTCTTTTGCAAAATAGGAGTAGTCACAAAGTTTAGGTTTCTGATATATACATGTATGTATATTGAAAAAATTTGTTTAGTAAAGATGGTTTTCAAATACTTAGAAAACTGCTGTGGGATCTGAATTTTATTGTTTTTATTTTGGAAAGCATTCATCCATTCGGTACCCTAGTGAGTGACTAGATGTGACCTCCTATCTTATTTGTCTTGTCCTTAATGTTCCAAAAATACATATTCAGTTTTAATCTCTTGTCATCATATGGATATTACATATTATATATAATATATTTTAGTTATATATGTTATAACAAATATATGTTCAGGTCTAGTCTCTTATAATACAGGACTAAAAATATGTATATGTACATACATATATATAAAGTCAGTCACTAGACTAATTTTATGTTTCTTTCATTAGGCAGCGAGAGCTTTATAACTTGTGTTTTTCTTTTTATCCTGTTGCTAAGAAACATGGAGCATAGCCACTTACCAACTGTGTGACCTTGGGAACATCGTTTTGCTGCTTTGTGTCCTCTCAGTAAATGAGGGGGATATACTGGTCATGCTGATAAGATTCTTGCACTGTGACTCTGGAAACTTAATTTAGCACTTACCCCAGCCATCTCGGGTGGTTAGTATGTCCACTTCCCTACTCTTTTGAAAATATTTACTTATCTCTAGTGAAAAAAAGAAAAATCTCATGGTATACTAGTTGGTTTTGACTTTTTTGACCAGTATTTTCTAAAATGTATTAAAGAGTTCAGATTTTTGCACATTTAAACACCTATGTTGCTCTAAATTTTTTTGTTTTGTAAATAGTGTATAAATAAGAAGACCTGTTATTTTACCAAATCATACTTTTGTAGTAAAAATTGTTACATATTGTATTTAAAAAATCCATTATACTGCTGGATTCATGAATCCCACGTAAGTAGCATGTGAATCTAGTTTTTCGGACAACGTATTATACTCATATATGAGAGTAAATTTACTCATTACTTGTACATTAATATTTACTCATTGAGTTAGATAGATGGTGTAACAATACCATAAATATACCATATTATATAATACCTTAGGTGATATTTTTCTTTTAAGATAACTAGGGGACTTGCGTTTCATATATTGTTAAAAAGCATGATAGAAATATATAAAATGGTTCTTTTACTATAAGGGACATCAGAGAGAAAACTGATTTTGTTTCTTTTAAAGAAGAAAATATGTGTGGTATTAGTTTGTTATTTCAAAACCTACGAGAGATCTCACAGGATCAGTAGTTTTGTTGTTTTGTTTAGATTCTCGCTCAGTGGAGATAGTGGCCTGACTGACTGTGACTAGCTGGTAGCTCTGGAACAACCTCCATAATTTCTGTAGATGTCAGTTTCTTCATTGTCACACAATGAGGAGGTGACATATTTCTAAGGCATTCCGTTAAACCTGATTTTTAGCAGTAGAAAAAAGGAATCATCATTTCACACAGCTTTTACAGATTTTTTTGGTTGATTGATTATGAACTTTTAAATTTTATAACTGACTTCTGTGTATTTCAGTTCTTCTGATTCAGTGCCCCACTTGCAGTAATATCAGTCAAATGAGCAGACAGGAACTACTGTGTATTATTAGGAGCTCTCTTTCTGGGTCATATTAGCCACTGCTAGATTTCAGCTATTGTCTCGGTGACATAATTTCCAAATCCGTGGCTGTCGCCTGGAGCTCTTCTCTTGAATTCTGGACCAGGACTGCTTACTGGGTACCTTCCCCAAGGTGTCTCTTCCAGAATGTCCTGCTGGTTCTTCAGATGTAGTTCACATTCAGTCCAAAACTGAACACATCACTTTCTACCTAAATATTCTTTTGCTTATTGTTGAAGCTTGACCATCCTTTTAAATCATACTGGAGGGAACTTGGGAAACCGTTGTTCTCTTTTTCTCTCAATGATTAGTTTTGTATTGATTCTTATGGATTTTTTATTTCTGCAAGAAGCATTCCTTCCTTTCTACTCCAGTCAAGATATGTGGAGTCAAGAGTCCTCTAGTTTTATTGTTTGGTTGTTGGTTGTTTTTTTTTCCCTACCTCTGGAGCTCAGTGACTGACAAATTGTAAGTGTTCAGTTAGTCTTTATTAAACGATTGAATCATCCCCATCCAGAAAGGGAATTGGGACACATGGCTCCTTCTACTCTCTTCACACCTATTCTACTCGTTTCTGTAGTACTCTTAGTACTTTATAAATCTTTGCACACATAGGATGCTTTAATTGACTGGTGTTTAATGCTTGTTTTTTCTGACTGTGAAGCTGTAGTAGGGCAGGGACCATGTCTGTCTCATGTACCACCACATCCCTGCCAGGGCTTCATGCAGTGCCCAGTATGTAATAAGCACTCATTCAAGTCTAGTTGACAAACAAATTTATGGCTGACAAATTCTGTGGTCAGGCATAAAGCATTGTTAGATTGTGTGGAGAATCCAGAACTAGTACTTAGCTCCCAGCAGGCCCCTCCTAACTACTTCCTGAATTGTTGAACATAGTAGCCCACCTGTCTTCTGTAAGTTAAGGAATTGGATCTTTCCCTCCTCCCGCCCTGTCCTGGGGCAGGAATTTATCGACCCTCTCCCTGTAGGTGCAGGGATTTGTTCAGTCACCATTCTTTTTTTCTCTCCTGGCTCCCTCTCTTGCTGCTTTGGCAGCCTTGTGAACCCAGATTTTCTAGGTGGCCATTTCCCCTGCTATGTCCTAATGTATCTACATATTTTTAAAAAAGTATTTTAAAGAATTTCTATGCAATTTGTTAATGGGGAGATAGAAAGTCTCACTTAAAAAATTATGAGTGACACTACAGTGTTTCCAGAAATGTTCTAAGTTTGTATAGTTATTCCTCTTAATATTTTTATCTCTCAATATTCTATATGCTATAGCCCATATACTCAGGACAGACTTAGGAAGTCTTCCCCTTGACATTTTGTAAATACTGTGAAGAAATTATTTCTATTTTTTTTTTACTGTGACCTATATACAATAACAAATATTGTGACCTGACATACACACACGTTTGTGTGCATATATGTATATATATATATATATATATACACACACACACACACACACACACACACACACAATAGAAACAAAATTTTAACATTGTCCTTCTATGAAGAAATAAAAACATCAAAGTTAACATCAAGTATAAGTTTGTTAACACTAAAATATGATATGAAAAATACCCAAAAATAAACAATATAAAAACATTGCATAAGGAATAGGAAAGCTTTATTAATCTTAATAAGATTATTATACTCCAGAACAGGCAAGAATAATGCTCAGCTTATATGCTCCTGTGAGACTTAATGTGGAGTGTAAGGGGGAAAGGGAAGATTAGGGTAATTCTAAAAGGCTAACCCAAAGAATGAGAGGGCTATTTGTGCCTCTCTTGGTAAAAAGAGGGAGGGGAGAAATGGGCTCAGCTTTTGATATATGAAACTGAGGAGCCATTAGGAAGGCAGGTTCTCTATATTACTGGTAATGCTGCTTCAGTAAAAGGATGGGCTTAACGCTTCATAATAAACGTGAAATTTCTGCATGCTGTTTTGACTTGGAATGGGGATAAATTTTGGGATAGAAGATATGTAGTGGATATTACCAGTAAAAGAATTTACTGCAACATGAATGTTATAAATGAATCATATAATGTTTTTTTCTTTTATAAAATTGTCAATTTAGGGACATTTTTAGGTTGACACTTCAGTTACTTAGGATGGGACTATGGTCCTGGATGTCACAGTAACCCTGTGTTATGGGCATGGAAATCATAGGTTAGAATTCTGGCTCTAATCTCGAGTTGTTGGATGAGTTTGGATAAGTCACATTTTTTCCAGTCTCTTCAACTGTGAAGTAAGGCTAGAAATATATTTCTCATAGACTGCGAAGATTAATGTGATAATGTGTGTGAAGTACCTCGTCTGGCACATAACAGACTCTTGGAAGTTAATTTTTCTTTTACCCTTCCTCTGGTGCTATTAATAATATAATTCATTTCCCTGTGATTCTAAGCATGATGATTAAAAACAGGGTGGAATGGTTCTCTATAGAAACCTATTATGGTAGTGGTTTGAAGAGTCAATTAACATTATTAAGGATCAGTTTTATGGTCATGACATGAAAATAGGCCACTTTTGAAAATTTTCTGAAGTTATGGGTTGGTATTGATTATATTCTACTTTAGATTTGAAGTTTGTCTTTGTCGTGAAAGAAGGCTTTGCCTTTGGAAGTTTAATTCTGTAGCTTAATTAATTATGCTATATTCATTAAATCAGACTGTTATAATTTACTTTGTGTAAAGAAGTCATTAAATGTCAACTATGTAAAGTTTCTTTTTCATTGTGAGCTCTTCACAAGGTCTGTGTGACATTGCTTCATCTTTGTAAACTTGAGCACTACAGCAGAGCTGATGTGCTGTGTTTTGGATTTTTGAAACAAGAGCTGCTAGGATGAGAACCACATCATTTAATATCCTGCACATTAGTAAACAGGAACAAAGCTGGAGTACTTGGATTAATTTCTCCAGTAGCAATTGACTATACATCATCATTTTTGCATAGCATCTTTTCCTCCTGCTACATTATCCAGTTGCTTTATGATTACATAAACTATGGGGGTTGTTGTGTTGGGCAGAGATAGGACTTTTTGCTTTACGGGGTTCTTAGTGTCTGACCCTGTCTTCCTTACTGGATTTTGAGCTCTCACAGATTGAAGTGGGGTGTACGAATAGAGTGCCGTCAGCCTCTAGGTCTTCTAACATGTACTTTCCTCTTTGTGGAGATGTATTTGAGTTTTATAAAGGAGCACACTTTCAGAGACCCAAGATAATTGTCTCTGAAAATTCTCTAGGCAATATAAATGCTGAGTTTCTGGTCCTTTTCTTGATTTCTCACAAATTAGCTGTCATTTGTTTCTTTTGGAATTATTGAAGCGGACCTTTTTTAAAATCTTGTGTTCTTTGAAAGCATTAAGCAGCATAGTTTTACAGGTTTTTTTTTTTTTTTTTTTTTTTAATATAGTAGTGCTACCTAACTTAAGATGGATAAGACAGCCGGGGTGCCCAGGTTGACAGAGGCAATGCAGTGTGCTGGAGCTGTGCTGGGTAACAGCAGCTACGTGACTTTGGGAAAGTACCTTCATCTTCCTAAGCCCTAATTTCCTCATCTATACAGTGGCGCTAATAATGGCATCTAGTCTACCTCATAAGATCATTGTGAGAATTAAATGACTGTAAGTAAGGTGCCTGCTAACATCACACCTAGCAAATAGTATGTTACATATTGTTTTTATTTTATTCGGTTTTGAAGGAACAGAATTGAAGAGGGAAGGCTGGGACATCCGTGACATGGCAATTGAAGTAATAGTTGTGGAGGTTCATGCTGGCCTGGAAGAAAGTGAAAGCAGGAGGAATATTAGAAATTAGAGAATAGGAGAAATTGGGGAATTAGAAGTGTGGTGAGGGTAAAAAGTGGATTTAGTCATAGAACAAAGAAAGATAAGAGTTTATGGCCTGCAAGTGACATCAGAGTCGGAGATTTGAGAGATGGAGCATTTCCTGGTAGCGAAAAGCTCCAAGCTTTGATGATGGTTGCTGGTGTGAAATGGAGACAAATTCAGTTTAAATCAATGAGTATTTGTGGCGTTCTCATGTTGTGCCAGATGCTGTGGTAGGTATTGAGAAACGTAAAATTTGGACAACACGTTACTGAAGTAGAGGGGGTGAAAACTAGCTCCCTGGCACCCCCCTGCAGGAGGAAGTGGCCTGTGACGGGCCTGTCAGGGAAGACGGGGAAGCTTTTTATTATAGCAAAAAATGCTTGAATGGATTGACTGCTTTTTTTGTCGCTTTCAGATAGTACCATAAATGGCTTTTTAAAATACGTGCATCTCCCAATGGGAATAAAATAATTAGTAACATTAATTTAGAATTTAAAAGATAGCCGTCCTAAATTCACTCATTTAACTATTCTTTTCCCCCTTCTTTCCTTTTTAGCCACTAGGTGTACAGATTCCATGGTTAACCCAGTTCTCTTTAGTTTTGGAAGACTGAGTGGGCTTCGTCCTTTATGATTCTGGGCGAGCACCCCAGGAAAGGACTGTGCCCCAAGGACGAGTACAATCGGGGTCAAAAGGAGCAGCTTGTTCCTGATGCCTTTCGGATGGAAGTTGTGGGTCGTGAAGTCTAGCACATGTATTTTGTAGAAAGAGAAAGTATAATGTTGATTAAATGTTTATTTTAAAATGACTCAGACCATATTGAGTAACACTACGATGAGTTTCATACTGTTGACTTAAAACCGTGCCGTCTGTTTTGGGGCGCCTTCTGTTGGGGGCGCAGGCGATGCGCACACATCTGCTCTGTGGCCAGTGACCGGTGCCAGCAGGTTATGGCGGCCAAGACATGCCAGCTCCCACTTTAATGGGCGGTCAGTTCGCCTCTTCCAGCTATTTCTTTTGTCCCACCCACAGGCCTTTCCCAAAATCTGTATCACACTTTCTTTTAACATGCACTTAGGTACCCCTCGTGCTGTCCCACCTCTGCTAACTGTTCAGAGTTCCCACGTCTCTTTCACGCTGTAGTTATGAAGAGGACCTCCCCCCCCACCCCTCCCAACCCTGCCCGCCGCCCCAGGACCAGCAGAAGCAGTGAACACTGCTTTGAACCAGATAGACCTCCCCCATTTGGGCAAACTGCTGCTGTGCACTTGGCTCACTTCACTTATGTAGTTTTTTAAAAAATGTGAAGAATCACTGTCTCCTCGTCCTTCTTCCTCTCTCTTTACCCCCTCCCCAACTCCTGCTTAGCTCGTCTGTCGTCTGTCTTCTACCCACTTGTCCCTTCCCGCGCCCGCCTTTCTGGAAACTCTCACTACTGACAACATCATCAGCTGGAGTGATCTGGTCCTCAAAGCCTCACCAAAATCTTTTAACCAGTGCTCCAGGATGATTCCGATACCTGCTAAGGTTTGCGAACCACTGCTCTGCATGACAACTATATGCATTTCCTTGAAATCTCTGAAAATGTATTTATGCTAAGCTCAATGCATAGGTTGAAAATGTGAAATGGCCATTCTTGTAGGTCAATAATTGTCCAATGTTGGCAATTTCATATAGCTCAACTAATAGTTACTTTGGGTAAACAAGTGTTTCTTAGACATTTTTTTTTGAGACATTGACATTTGCTGTGGGCAGCTGTCCTGTGTGCTCTAGGCTGTTTAGCAGCATCACTGGATGAGAGGAGCAGCTCCTAAGTTGTGATAATTAAAATGCCTCCAGGTGTTGTCATATGTGTCCTGGAGGAGGTAGGGCATCCCTCCTAGTTGAAAACCACTAGCTAACTCAGTTGCTTCCTTCTAAGTCATAATCCCTAGTGCATCACATTTATCTATTTTTCTTCCTGGGTGGGAGAAGGGGCAGACATAAATTGACTGTAGAAATTATTATTTTTTTATTTTTATTTTTTTGATGGAAATGTCTTTTACATTTCTTTTTTTTAATATGTATTTTTATTGTTATTTATGTCTTTTTCATTTTGTATTCCCCTTGGGTAATGCACCACTAATTCACCCGTAATCCATCTCCATGGTCCCTTGTGTTCTTTTCTACTCCATTTTGTGCCCTTATCTTCCCCTGCTCCCATCCACCCCCCCCCCCCAAGCCGGTGTCTCTTTCCTATTTGGTTTCCTTATAGTCCTGTTATAAGTGAAACCATTCGATATTTTTCTTTTTCTTTCTGGCTTATTTCACTGAGTATGAGCCCCTCTAATTCCATCCATGTCGCTGCAAATTGCATGTGTTTATCTTCTTTGAATGCTGAATAGTATTCCATTATGTATATGTACCACATCTTCTTGATCCAACCATCTATTTTTGGACATCTGGGTTGCTTACATACCTTTTCTATTGTGAACAGTGCCGCAATGAACATACAGGTGCATGTATCTTTTCGGATTAGTGTTTTTGTGTCCTTTGGGTAAATCCCCAAAAGTGGGATTGCTGGGTCGTATGGAAGCTCCATGTTTAGCAGTCTGAGGAATCGCCATACAGCTTTCCATAGTGGTTGGACCAGTTCACATTCCCACCAGCAGTGTAGAAGAGTTCCTTTTTCTCCACATCCTTTCCAGCATTTGTTGTTGCCTGTATTTTTAATGTGTGCCATCGTCACAGGTGTGAGGTGGTATCTCATAGTGGTTTTGATTTGCATTTCCTTGATTATAAGTGATGTTGAGCATTTTTTCATGTATCTGTTGGCCATTTGCTTTTCTTCTTTGGAGAAGTGCCTTTTGAGCTCTTCTGAATCTAGGTCTTATATTTGGTAGAGAGCATGGTGATTACAATTTAGATCCACTTTTGAAAAATATTTTGTCATCATGTCCTCTTTATAGTAATTAGTGTCACCTACTGACTATTATTTGCTTTTCTGATAGTCATCTACACTTGTGTTCTCTCTAGCATAATCTTTTTTGAAATATTTTCTTTTAATTTTTTTTCCTGAGTCATATCATCTTTCTTCTTTCCCAAGTATATTACCTTATTTCTGAGTTTTCATAAGTATAGTTCTTCTAGATACTCCATATCTTACACATTTTTGTTTGTTTGTTTTTGCTTGTAGAGAAATAGATTTTAGTATGTCTGTCATCATCTTTAGGGATGTTAGTTCACCCCTTACACTCTTTTTTCCTTTAATAACTATATGTAGAATTTGATTTTGACTATATATAATTCTCATTTTTATGTGAAACTTGTTTCATAAACCTTTGAAGAAGGTGTAGTTCATGATACCTTTCGTAATTTCTGGGTTCTAGAGCGGCCCCGTTTTCTTTATAGTGTTCAAAATGGAGCACCTTCCTTTCTGAGGTTTCTTGGTTCTTTTTCTCTGTGGTGCTTTTGTTTGGACCTTTTCTTTCCTTTGTAGTCTATAGCCTTTACAGTATAAATATGATTATTTTGATAAAATTTTAATGACCTAATAAATGTTGTGTCAAAGAGTACAATGCAATCTACCTGGTGACCTTTAAGAATATCAAGAGTATCTTTAAAAAGTGTCTGGCAACTCATAGAGTCAGCCTAGAGCAATAGGTAATTCCATTGTACCAGAAGAACATTGTACTATGATTCTGTAGTTGATCTTGTCACCCCTGTTGTTGTTAAAATTAGTAACATTTCACCATAGTGAAAGTTTACCATTTATATTTTTATTAAGTATAGCAAATCAGTAGGTTATAGGACAGAAAGGAGGTACAATTTTAAAGTGTGTAATAATAGTCATAAGACTTTTTATACTTGAGACATGCAATATAGAGCATTTTGTTTTAGTATGGGCATAATTAATATCTTCAAGATTTTGCTATACTTTTACTTAATGAATTCTAGTTCTGGTTTTATTTTTGTATCTAAGTGATGGGCTTGAACTTTAAAACTTCATCATAAGTTTAAGTGTTTATCAATAAAGCAGTCATTTTTCAAATTAATAATTGTAAACCAGGAATTCAACTTTTCTTGCAACTTTTAAATTTGTGTTTTCTTTGTAAGTGCTGGTCAAGATATCCAAGGAACAAGTGTGATTGCAAATCTTCCATTTTTGATGCGACAGAATCCTGCTGAGACCCTTCGGAGAGTCTTGCCAAAAGTCAGAGTAAGTTATTGTGAAATAAGATTTGAATTTATCATTTTTCCTTGGTAGTGTGTTGTCATTGTCAGCAGAAAATGTCAGAGCTTTTGATGGCTGAGCATTGTACCTTATCATTGAGTGGAAGCAATGTTATGTTATGCATTTTGAATTATGATGAAAATATTTAGAGAAATTAGCTGATAGAAATGGAGAAATATAGATCTTAAATTATGAAGATATTTTTAGTTATTTTCTCAGTAGAGGTATTTTAATAAAATTAGCTTTTTAGCAGCTAAAAATTCTCAGTTATCATATAAAATCATAGCTGTTTTATTTGGTAATTATGTTGACTTAAGCCTATATTTGTAGTACCTCTACAACATTGATAATATAACTAATATTCCTAATAATTTCTGATAATGACTATGGTGACTTCTGAAGAATCATCAAATAAAGATTGAATCATGACCATTACAATTTTAGTTTTAAATTTATTTTGTGCTTTCTAAATTCCTTCAGAATTAGTTTTCCTACTAAAAACAAATATGTGATCTACTAGAAAATTCTTTCCTTATTACATATATTATTAATATAAATTTTATTAAATATTTAATGAGTTTTTTTACTTATTTGCAAACTAGGTGTGCACCTGTATGCAAAATATAGTTTCTTTTAATAACTGGAATGAATAAAATATACAACAGTCTATATGTTCCTCAAGGAATTTATAATGGTGCCAGGAAAGTTATTCTAGTGAGGATCATGTTTGCTCATAGTGAGTTCACCGTATTTTTTGTTGGCTTTCCTTTTGGTTATAACTTTTTTCATAATTTTACATGTGTTTAAGTACTAGAATGGTGCCTCCTTGGGTTTTAATTTTGGAAATATATACCATGGTTCCGGTTACTGTGCTTTAGATCAGAGATGTAACGTGTCATTTCTGTGTAGGCAATATACATTTTTTTACGGGCCGCAGTGGTATATTGAGAAGATGTTCATTTCAGCATAGTTTGTGATTCAAATGTGAATCAGTTTTTCATCCCTGTTTTCCGCAGACACATACCATAATCCAATGGAATTAGGTCTTCACAGACCAGGTTTAATTTTACATTCAACTTCGATGACATTCATGACCTGAGTATGTTGGCATGATGCGTGGACATACCAGTTAAACAATAGCAGAAGAGAACAGGTGCTTAGGTCCTGTTGACGGAAGAGTTATTGTATGTTAGTGACTTAAATTAAAAACGGAGAATATTGACCACACTATCCATTCCATGCTGAGCAGGCTAAATCTGGTCCAGACAGCATAATGAGTGTTTCATATGGCAAGAACAAAAGATGGACAGTAGTGACTTCAGAGGTCTCTAAACTATTTTGAAAATATCCTTTTCTAGTGAGTTCAGAATAAAGCCAATTAAATAACAATACTTAAAATCTTAATTTTATGGGCATCTGTAAAGAATAGCATATTCATCTAGATAGCATATTTATATAAAGAATCAAATGTATATGTTGAAACCATATAACTGAGTTATAGAAGATATGATTTTAAGGAGTTTTTAATTAAAATTAATTCGTAAGTCAGAAAATTAACTGAGTCAATGTATATAAAGAAAATGTACATTAAAGAATATATACTAAAAAAAAACCTTTGTTTGTTGCTGAGTGATCTCATACATTCCTTTAGCTAGTCAACAATCATTTATTTAGGACTCTCATTTTCCTTGCCAGGCACTAAAAAAGATAGGAAAAAGTAGACAATAGTCCCATAAAGGCCTATGGAATATTAAAGAACAAGAATCTGAGAGTATTCAATTATGTGATTCTGACATTATATAATTATTATGCTGACTAGTTAAGCAAATGGGAAAGACTTTATGTGGGCAATAATAGTGACTTTTATCAGGGTTTACTATATAATGTAGACAGCTAGACATTTAAGGAACTTTGTTTCAAATTATAAAACCTATATTTTGTGCAAATCATTTTTAAATCATCCCTCTCAGGTGTTCAGATAGACTGGTGCTTGTGTTTGGCAGCCTTTTAAATTCTGCCTAGCTTCTGCAAGTGGTTGCTTTTAGTGATCAAACCATGACAAAAATCTCACATAGCCACTTTATTCAAATCTTTATTCAAATCATATGCCATGGCCATAATTTCTTAGTTAATTCTATAGAAAAGCATCTCAAAGTGAGCATTTAATGATAATGGCATTCTCATTTATTCATAAATATTTACTGAGTGCCTTTCTTGTGGCAGGTACTGTTTAAGCACTGAGAAACTAGAGGGGAACAAAACAGAACTTACCCTTAAGCAGGTACAGTTTGGGGGGGTGGGGGTGGGGAGACCTACCGAAGGGGAGGGGTACTGCACTTTGGGAGGTCAAGGAAAGCCTCTCTGAGAAGCTGAAAACTGCAGAGAATGGAGCAAGTGGCTATTTGAAGAGTCAGGAATGAGTGGTCCGGGCAGAAGAAGAGCTGCAGACAGCCTTAGCTTTGCTCAGTGTTTGAACGAGGTATGAGTGGAATCCAGCAGACAGTGCAAAGTGTGACTTGGATAAAGGTTAGAGACAGGTCGGCGTGAGAGCTTGCAAGAGCTGTTGGTCTGTCTTAGGACAGCGGAGCCCCCTGCAGTCTCTAAGCAGGGCAGTGACTTAATCCATTTACATTTCACAATGATCATTTTGATAATTGTATGCAGAGTGGACTGGAGTGAGACAGGTCTGCAGCAGTGGGCCTTGTGATATCCAATGGTTGGCTTAGGTGAGGACAGCAGAGTCGTGAACATAGCCGAGATATGTTTATTCAGGTAGAATGAACAGAACTTGGTAGCGGATTGGACCGGGGAAGTGAGGAATGACTCCTGTGTCTGTGTGACATCCGTCTGGTTCTGCTGGATTTGGGTATCTTAGTCGTTAGCTTATTAATCCACGGGGTCAATAGTTTAAGTATTTACTAATATAAATCTTCTAGGAATGATATACTTGTAGAGAATTTGAAGATATGAACAATAAATATTTTTGCTGTAAATCTTTTGTAAGATGTTAATCATTCTCAAGAGTCTTACCATGTTTATAACAGTAGTATAAGCAGCATTTGGAATGCACCCTTTCCCTTAATCTTTAAGAACATCAGATAAAGTGATGATGGAGGTTTTGCTTGGTCTTATGTTAAATTGTACTAATTATATGTTTGTTTATTTGGTTAATACACTTGGATTTAAAATATTTTTAAAAAATGGGTTGCTATTTTCACTGTTTTAGATTGGAAGGAATTTAAGGCTAAAAATAAAGTGGCATAAACCGAGTCAGAATCAGAAGTGAGCATACTAGTTCCACAACTTACTAAGTTGTAATCAGAGTAGAAAAGAATGATAATGTAAATTTAAAAAAGAATCCAGAAAGGAAATATTTTGATCTGTAATTTAAGTTCCCTAGATATGGCGGTATTTTTAAATATTTGTGTTGTATGACTTAATTGTATGCTTAAAAAATATTTTATTTATTTTGTGGTCTATTGATTGTTTGAATTCTTTCCCACAATATATTAAATTGAAATTTTAGATGTTAGATTTTATTATTTGACTTGGACATTATATAGAAGTGAAAAAATTGGTCATGATAAATTTCTAAAGTACTGTAGTCCTTTATGAAATTTAAAATAGTAATGGGATATTATATATGTATGGAACACATATGTATATATCATATAATTGCTATTGTATTTACACATATACAAAGACATGTAAATACATATACAGTAGCAATGACATAAGTATAGCCCATAACATCAGTATCTCCTTTCTAATGAGGTACAAATGTGTCTGTTGAGTCATTGAATCCTTTTGTTTTTTTTTTTTTTTTTTACTTATTTTGGAGCAAATATATGACATAAAATCATATAATAGAATATGTACAATGTCAAGAATAAGTAAAAGCAACTGCAGTTCAAAGTTATTGAGGTCTTATGGTGTGTCAGGCACTGTATGCTGTCAAATGCGTGACACATTTTTATCACTTGATCGAGAAACAGTTTAAATTAATTAACTTGGCCAGAATCACAAAGCTAGCAAATGGTCCCACTATATTTGAACAGGAAGTCTGAGTCTTCAGTCCCCCCTCTTAACTACTTCGCAATAGTAGTGGTTGATAGATAAATGGTTGGTTGGTAGATAAATGAGCCTCCTCATTTATCGATCGTGACTGCAGCAGATCCATACCTCATAGGGTCACTTTTCAGGCCTTAGTTCTCTCTGCTGTGGTGACTGCAACAGCCTCCTCACTGGTCCTGTTGCTTCCACTTTGTCCCCCAGAGCTTACTCAGTCAGAGATCTGATCTTTCATTTACTTAGGAACAATCTACATTTTTTGACAAATAAGATGGTGTGTACTTACAGTGTACTTCAGTACACCGATTTGACACAATGTGTATACATTGTGAAAGGATTACCACAGTCACCTTAGTTAATACATCCCTCCTTTTACTGTTACTTTTTTTTCCTTCAGAGATCTTTTAAAAAATCATCAGTCATATCTTACCATTTTCTTGCATGAAAATTACTCTAGTTAGCAGAATAATAACCTCCAAAAGGTATTACCCTTGAGCCCTATAAATATTATCTTCTTTAGAAAAACGAGTTTTACAGATGCACTTAAGGAATTTAAGATGAGTAGATTATCCTTGATTACGTGGGCTGGTCTTAAATGCCATCACGTGTATCCTTATTAGAGGAAAGCAGTGAAAGATTTGACATATCCACGGAGGAGCAAACATTGTGAAGGTGGAGGCAGAGCCTGGAGTGGTGCAGCCACAAGCCAAGGAATGCCACATCCACTGGAAGGCAAGGAACGATTCTGTCCCCGAGTCGTAGGAGGGAGGGTGGCTTTGCCAGTAGTTTGATTTCTGTTAGGTGATATTGATTTAGGATTCATGGCCTTCGGGACTGTGAGGTAATAAATTTCAGTTGCCTTAAGCCACTCAGTTTGTGGTAATTTTTTTTTATAGTAGCCACAGGAAACTGATGCAAATGACTTCCATTTCTGCTGGAGTGAAGCTCCTTACCATAGTTTAAATGAGCCCCTCTGGCTTTCTGACTTGCTCACTTACTGCTCTTTTCTCTCTGCTCTGTAAGGACAGACTCTTTGTCAGTCTAGTTTATCACTGTAGCCCCAGAACCTGGAACAGTGTTTGAAAATGATAGCCACACCAGGATGATTTTTACTGTGAGCATTGATTGACATATTCTGAGACAATCAATATCTACCTGAAAGACTAATGGCCTGTTGGCCTGACTCACTGGTGTCATTATTGAGGAAAAGTAAAAACAGTGGAGTAACGAAATTCTGGTTCCTAGAGGGGCCTCTGTTGGGGAGTGGGGATAGATATATAATGGGAGAAGGATTAAAGGGACATAATGTGAAACTGATCATTTGAGAATCTTATGATTCTGAAAAGTGATTAGTCCTACTTGTATTAATTTTATGTGAATTCAATTTAATTTATGAAAATAATAGAAAAATATGTCTATCCCAATGTGCTTATTTACTAGAATATTTCATATCTAATGAATATAGGTAGATTTTTTTAAAAAAAAGTCTTATTTTCAAAATTTCACAGAATACCTTTGCTATACAAATAAAACTACTTGTCATTAAAAAGCTTTATTTTACTTACTTTTTAAGTCCTTTTTGAAGTACTACATGTGTTTTGCCTGCAGTAGTGTGTAGAGATGCTTACTGTGGACGAGGCCTTGTATATGATGCTTTAGATACATCCTTTTAGATTTCTTATAGCAACTTCACACAACTTTCATTTTACACTTGAGAAATATAGGCAAATAAAAGAAAGAAATTCACTGTTTGTTACTATTTTGTTGGGTGTTTTCTAAGAAGCATTACATTTTATAATTTGCCCTTATACTTCACCAAGAAAAAAGTTTTAATTAAGGGAATTGAAGAGCATAAACAGATGATACAGATTGCCTTTTACTTTGGCTTGCAAGTTTTAAAATAAAAAGACCTGTCTTACTGTAGTCATGTTTTCTGAGCTAAGTTAAAAGTTCATTTCTATGAAAAGCAAAAGGAATTTGTGAAAGCATCGTTATATATAATAAGCAGAACTTGATGTGCCAGACCCCATACAGGTCAGAAAAAGCCCACAGTAGAGCATAATACTTGATTGACAGGCTGATCATTTAAGGACACTCTGGTGTGGAGGAAGGTGAAGTGAAATAATTTCTATAAAGTGAGATTAATGGAAAAAATCATTAGGGTCAGAACTAACCTTGCTAAGAGTTTTTATGGACTAGGAAGCATAAAATTATGTAACTTATTATTCTATTTCACCAGGGGAAAAGGAGAAGTAATATAAACAGATCCTAGAAATAGCTGTTCTGTGATTTATAGCTCAAAAATAAAAAATATATTGATCATAGTGCATTTAAAAGGTAATGTCTATGTATGGTTTTTCTTTTTATGTCTGTGCTTATGGACAGAATAGATGAACATTATTATTTTAAATGATGCTTAAACTTGATAGAAACATTTACTAAATTTATGGTTATTTTGGTTATATATGCAAATATTCCTAATACTAAAACTATTGCCTTTTAGTAATTCTAGCAAAGACTAATGTTTTCACATGTGCTTCTTAGTCACCTAATCATTTATTACTTAACCTTCCCTACAATAAAAATGAACTTGTACTTTTGAAATTCTTTAATTAGAAAACCCTTTTTTTCTATGACAATACTACTGTCACTATTTACATATTGTATTTGACCAGATATTTGAGTGCTATGAAGGATCCATTTATAGCTATTTTTATTTATCATTCTTGGGAAACTATATAACAAAAAGATATTCACATATCCCACTGTAATAAATGTATATAACTTTTGTTTTAAAATTTAATGAATTAACTGACTTTTTGATAGTGTGGTGAACTAGATATCCTTGAAAATTCTCCAAACCAGAACACCTAAAAGTGCTAGATAAAATACAAAAAGTCTTCTTTTACATGTACGGTTAAGCTAGTAAAAGAGTGAGTAAAACTTTCAGGACTCAGAAACAAAGCAGTCAGCTCCAGGATAACTTAGGTGTGGAAATGTACAAGAAACCCTCACTCCCATCCTAACAACGATGGGCTAGTAACAGAACCCACATGGTCATAACTTTGACCCCATCAGAGGTGCTTACAAGTGAATGAAATGAGCTGAATTCAAAAGAGTTCCAGCCCCTCTGAGGAAAGATGAGACTCAGGGCCATCTTTTGAGTGGCCACCATATAAGGCTGTTAGAAAAAATTGAACACATTTTGACAGGTCTTTAAAGGTTGATGTGGGCAAGCAGAGCAGTTCGGAAAAGCTTGAGGTTCCAAACACAGGGAACTTTGCAGTCATTCGCAAGCTCTTTTTCACAGGTGGCCTTACCTGGGGACAAGGCAGGATACTGGAGATGTCCACCTGGGTGCTGCCAGTGTGTGGTGGGCTACTGCCAGGGCACAGGAACACAGCACTGCCTGCTTCCTCAGAACAGCATGAATATAAATGTGGGTATTTCAGCAGAGAAGGATGTGGTAAAAATAAGCTAATAAAAATGCTGGAATCAGGATGATACCAGAGATGAAGTGTTCCTTCAGTGGGCTAATCTGCAGTTTGGATACAACTGAGGAAAGAATCAGTGGACTTATAGAAATTATCTGTCTGAAACTCAAAGATAAAAAAAGAATGAAAAATAGAAGGGAACATCCAATGACTTTGAGATAGTATGAAATCTAATATGTGAGCAATTGGAGTCTCAGAATGAGGAAGGAGCATAGGGAAGAAATACTTGAAGCAATAATGGCTGAGACTTTTCTGAAATGAACAAAAGACAACAAACTAAAGATCCAAACAAGGTAAATGCTCACACACTGACCTCTCCCCTAAGGCACATAACGTTCAATCTGCGGAAAATAATAAATAAGAGCTATTCTTGGAAGAAGCCAGAGACAAAAGAAACATTACATACGGGGAGCAAAGGTGAGAAATAAACAGACTTCTGGTCAGAAATTCTGCAGGCCAGAGGGTGATGGAATCTCATATTAGAAATATAGAAAGTAGGGCCTCCCTGGTGGCGCAGCAGTTAAGCACTGTGCCCTGGAGCTGTTGGCAGCAGCGTATGACAGCTGTCGGGGGAGACTCCACATGGTGCAGCAGACCTCTCCTACCTTGCCCGCTGCTCCCCTCAGCAGTGCATTTCCATTGATCTGCCTGTTCGCTTTGCACTCTGTCTCTGGTGAACCCTCTCGCTGCCCCATGCCTCTGGCCCGTACCCCAACTTGTATGCATAAATAAATAAGTCATTAAAAAAAAAAAGAAATATAGAAAGCAAAAAAAAAAAGTAAACAAGAAATCTATTCCCAGTGATGAAAACAGGGTGATGGGTCACAGAAAAATATTTCTTTAAATATAAACAGAATTGAAAGAATGTGTTGTGCCAAATTTGCTCTACAAGAAATGGTAATGAAGTTCTTTCAGCAGAAATAATGTGCTGTGGATGGAGATTGGATTTATATGAAGGGGTGAAAAGCTCCAGAAATGATAAAAATAAGGATCCATGTAAATAAAATAATAGCAATTCTACACAAATTCTTACAGAAAATAGAGGAGGAAGTAAGAACCACATTAGTCCTTTTGTGAGGCCACTGTTACTCTGATAGCCAAATGATAAACCCAAAAGACAAAAAGCCGCTACAGGTACATGTTCATGAGCTTAGATTAGAATAGTTCATCCATTTACATTTAGTGTAATTATATGTGCCATTTTGCTCTTTTTTTTTAATGTATTTTTGATTGAGGTCGTGTTGATATGCAGCTCTGTATAGGATTTATTTATATACCTTTTCTTTTTGTCACTTGTTTGGTGTTTCTTTTCTGTCATTTATTTCCTTTTTAAAAATTGCATGAATAATTTCATTACTCTGTTTCTCCCCCTTCCTGCCCCTTCTGTAACTTGGAAGTTATATACTCTTTTACTGTTCATGTGTTAATGACCTTAGAGACTATAACAGATATATTATCAAAGTTTAATATTCATTCGTGTTGTTACCCTCTTTCTGGATAATAGTCTCACAACTTTCAAATTCCCCTTACTCCCCTTGTGATTTATATATTGTCTGATATTTGAACTATTCATGTATTATAAGCCTCACAAATATTGTTTTATATAATCAAAATTTATTTAATTTACCCACATATTTATCTTTTTTGTTGTCTATAGTATTTCCACTTGGAATTATTTTTCTTTTTCCTGAACATCCTTTAGTACAGTCTGTTGGTGACAAATTTTCTAAGCTTTCGTTGGTCTGAAAATGTATTTCACATTCATTTAAAACAGAAGCTCATCAATAGGATTTTGTTCTGCCTGTCTGAAGACTTATTTTTGGCTTAAATACAGCTTCTTGAATTTGTGGCTTCTTTTCTTTTTTTTTTTAGTCTTGGAATATTCTCAGACATTATCTTTTGAAATATGCTCCTCCTAATCTCTCTGCTCTTGTGGGACTCCTATTCCACCCATATTAGACCTTCTTATGGTATTTTCTCTGTCTTTTACCTTCTTTTCCATCCTTTTCTCTTTGTTATTCATCCTGATTGTTTTATCATGACTTATATTCCCAGTCACTAAACATTTATGTCTAGCCTGATTTTGATTATGACATTTTTTTCCAGTCTAGAATTTCTATTTTGGTGATCTGCCACATCATTTTATTAAAAATATTTAGTTTTCTGTTAAATCCTCAGTTGTGTCTTTTATCCTCTCCATCCAGGTATGTATCAGATGCCACCAATACCTACAACTCTTTTGGTACATTTCTGTTTTCTGTTGCTTCTACTGGTTCTTATTCATATTTTCTTACCTCTTCATGTGCCTTGATGCTATTGTATGTTTGATCTTGTATTTGACAAATTATTTATAGAAATAGTTGAGACTTGGGGAGGTATCCTCCCCTAGAAAATGTGTTTTCTTCTGGCATCTACTTCACTGCACTAGCAATTAAGTCTCACCTAATCAATTTCAGGCAAGGGATGATTTTAAGCTGGACTGCTGTCCCTGCAAAGGCCAGTCTGCTTCAGGATTACCTTTACTCTATCCCAAGAGGGGCCTCTGTAAGGTGTCCAAAGTCACTTAAGCTTTCAGCCCTCAGGACCCTTTTCTAGAACCAGCACATGGTCCCAGAGGAAAAATAGGTCTCAAATTAGGCTCACCTTTCTGGATTTTCATTGTCTTTTAGATCTTGGATGGGTAACCTTGATAATTTCTATATGCCTTTATGCAGGCGATTTTATATTTTGATTCTTTATGTTACGATTTTTTATCCAACTGTTTAAATTATCCTCATCAGGAGAATTGACTAGAATTTCCTAGTCTGTCATTACTAAAGGAGGACGTTCCCTTTCCATTGTTTAAAATTTTATCGCACAATGATGTTAATCTCAAGTGTTTCTAATTGTATACCTACTTATATCCCCTCCACCATGCCCAATGATTACCCCTGGTCCCAGATCAACTAATTGTTTTCTAATGATATGTTATTAATAACCAGAAATAGGGCCTCCCTGGTGGCGCAGCGGTTAAGCGCTGGGCTGTGGAGCTGTCTGCAGTGCACAATGCGAGTTCGACGCCCAGCCAGGGAGAAACCCACATGGCGCGGCAGACCTCTCCTGCCTTGCCCGCTGCTCTCCTCAGCAGTGTATTTCTGATCTGCCTCTTCTGCTCTCCACTCTGTCTCTGGTGAACCCTCTCGCC